>JALIZH010016258.1:0-30542 GCA_030522465.1 Rhipicephalus appendiculatus | reverse complement strand
CTTCTCTGCAGTACTTTGTCAACGACACCGTGTCCTATTTCTTATTTTCGATTGATGCCTTGTACATCTACACAAGCTCGCTATAATTGTATCCTTGTCGTTAAAGGGCCCGTCAATAGGCTCCTACTTTTTTTTAACACCCTCCAAACAAGCTCGCTAATTCGTACAGTAGACCGCGGCGACCACGTTTCCCGAATATTACAGCGCTGCGCGCCGCGCAGACCCTCCATTTCGAAAAACAATTCCCGCGCTGCTTTCCTACACTTGACCCATCCTCCTTGTACGCGCAGTGACGTCAAGTCGGCGATCGCGACCTGACGTGGCACTGAGCTCGTCGATTGGTCTTTTGCCCTACGAAACAGCGCCTTGGCCCTACGGTGATGCAGTTTCGGCCACGCAGTACGCATTTTCATTTTCCTGTGCTGCCCTCTGCCGTTTTGTAGAGCCCGAGACTACCGGGAGAAGCGGTATTGCCAGAACGAAAGCCTCCGAGATAAAGAGGCGTCTCGCTACTTTACCACTAGGGAAAGGGTCGTCTCTTCGCATCGCGCTTCCTCCCTGCGCCGCTGACACGTGCTCATGTGGGGGGAAGCCCTGCTCGGTCGTTGGCTGCGTGCCGATGACGTATCACTGACGTCGTGTCACGTTGCCGAAGTGGGCGAAGTCACGACGACGTGCTACGCCTCCCCATTTCTACAGCGGAGAAGGGTGGCGAGGCCGCGCGAAAATTTGAAACCAGCTGAAACGGATGTTCTAACCCCTGTAACTTCCTTATTATTGCGCGTATTCGCAAAATTCTTGCGGCAGCAGGTTCACATAGCAAAAGTGCACATATTTCTCTATAACAATTTTTGGACCTTGGGGTTGTTGACGGGCCCTTTAAAAAATTGCTTGCCAGGCATTTTTTTTAACTTGCGGCTGAACAGCTGTCAGAATTTTTTCGTTAGATTGCCGCAGCGTGAAGAGGACAGGGCATTTTACAGGAATAGAGAATAAAGGAGGAAGAGACACAAGGAATGCGAAACGGTACTTTGAGAAAGGCCCTTTTATCGCCTACCGTTCGTGCTGGCATCTTCCAGGAATGACAGCTCTTGTTTGCATTAGGCTAACAATGGCCTCTTATGCAAAGACATTCTTCACATGCCATGCGGGCTGCTTCCACTATGGTGCATGTGCAGTCGTCCGGGTCGGAGAAAATCACATTGGTCTTTGCAAACCCAGGGATGCAGCCACATGCGCTGCAGTGCATGCCCAGGAAGCCCTCCTTTCCTTTTCTGCAGATTATCTCAGCCACTGCAATTAGTAATCTGTCGTGATACAGGCGAGTGACCTGTGCTGGAAAGCTGGCGCCTAATCTATGGCAGCATGACTATTTTAATGCGTTGTAGAAGCAGGCCCGAACAATAACCTTTTTGACAAGTTTACTGTGCAAAGGTGAGAAAAGTGGGATTGCTTATACGAGCCTGGTTCGCATGTCGAGCAAAAATGATCACTAGTGGGAATACTATCACTTGTTTTGACCAGGGTGGGACAGGACACTCTTCAAATATTCCGACCATTTGTGACAACTCGGAACGCAAACCCGAGGCACCACACTGTAAGACGACGAAGAAATTGTCCACATACACTCGAACCCCTTTATAAGAGACACTGATGTAAGAGACGAAGAAATTGTCCACATACACTCGAACCCCTTTATAAGAGACACTGATGTAAGAGACACAGATGTGCCCCCATTAAAATATGGGTTGATAAGAGAATGCATATGCAGTACCCTGCTTATAAGAGACACCTAATATAAAAGACAAGAATTGCTCCATGATGCATGTCTCTTATAAAAGGGTTCAACTGCATATCTGAATACTTTCAGTACTATCTCGTAAGACTGTCTCACTTTGCTAGAAACAGGTCGATCCACAAAGGAGTGATGCACGACTTGATAGACGTGTCCTTTTTCTGAATGTGAACATAATTTACTTGGACATAAGCACATTAGAGACAAATTTGCACAAACTGAGGAAATTTCACCAGCTGAACACCGCTCGGTTGTGAAAACCAATCTCACCCACGTCTTAAATTCTTTAAACGATCTTTATTACTCACTCCCACATAAGAGGCCGTTTAAATGCATCATGAAAGCAATGAGCTCCAAGGTTGCTTTACCATCCTGTTTTTGCCTGCTGCAACAGGCGAAAGTTAAACGGAAAAGTCTGTGCACCCATATCACAAAAAAGCGTTGTACATGTTATTCCTCGGTACACATAACAAATGCTCGTTATTTTTGCTTAAAAGTGAATGTTTAGTTAATATTTCACACATACTCTGGAACCAAGACTTATGAGACACGTGCCTTACCTTACTGAGGCAGCCTTTGCAAAGGGAGGTTGAAGGAAGATTTCAGAACACGATGGCCCCCCTCAAGCAGCTGCTTAAGATATGGAAGCATGAAGG
Organism: Rhipicephalus appendiculatus; assembly: GCA_030522465.1. Classification (NCBI taxonomy): domain Eukaryota; kingdom Metazoa; phylum Arthropoda; class Arachnida; order Ixodida; family Ixodidae; genus Rhipicephalus; species Rhipicephalus appendiculatus. The sequence goes on along the minus strand of JALIZH010016258.1, from coordinate 28,091 downwards.
GCTTCTCACGTAACGTAAGGAAATTGGTCTGCGAAACGTTTTGGAATACAGGCCCTAGTGTTTAGGATTAGAATCTGTTTGTCGTTAATATGGTATAAATTACAGGGGGCATATACAAAGTGAAGTCCCACAGTTAGAAACAGAATTGGAATGTCCTGATACAATGAGTATTCAGAAAGACGTTCCTTTCTATAATTGTGGCTTTGTTAGTACGAGAATAAACAGTAGTAGCTTGAAGTAGCCAGTACAGGATCTCTCAATTGTGCTTTTCTGGCAGGTGAAAATGGCCGGGTAGGCACTCCGGACAGCATCTCGAGCCTGGATTCAGCTGCGGCCACTCAGCAGAAGCTCCAACTGCAGCAGCAACAGCAGCAGCAGCAACTTCATGCGATGCAACAGCAGCAAATGCATCAGCAGCAGCAGCAACATCACTACCCTCAGCATCCTGGGCAGCCTGGAGTCGCATACATGGGTCAACCAGGACCACAGCAGCCCTATGCACCCCAAGGTTGGTGGATGGGGAATGTTCTGTGATGGGAAAACTTGCAGGTGAATTATGGGGCTGCTTGAGTGTGTCTTGGGTTTGAGGCATTGCATGTTTATTTCCTCTGCTCATTTACATTTGCTTGGGAGGGAAACACCTGTGCATATATTTTCGTTGTGAAAACAGGCTGTTGTAATTCTTTTTTAAGTATGCTAATCTTAGAGTATTAATGAAAGAGTGTTAAAGAGCTCATTTCACATAAATTCTTGTGTCAGAATCGTAGGTTGTGAGGGAAATATCAGCTTTGTTCGTGACTGAAAAATAGCAAAAGATTCAAATAAAATAAATGACAAAAATCTTTGGCTCGAGTGAGAATCAACCCCAGGCCTTCTGTATGGCAAACAGGTGTCTATCACAGAGCCACGCCATTGCTTGGAGCTGTCTTTGGAAAAAAACGATAAATGAACGTCATGTAACGCAGGGAGTCTCCTTAAGGTATGAGGCCGAGTGGAAAAAGCGACCTTTTTTTTCAAAATGTCATTTTTTGGTTTTTGGTCATGTTAAACGTGCAATTTATTCCCCTTCATTTTGCTGCAAAAGGTTTCTGTCTAAGCAGTTTTTTTCAAAAGATACAAGGAAAAATGTGAGACCACTCATCACCTACGAAACCGAAACTGAAAGTGCCAGTTTTCTCTGAATCATAAGATTACCTCAATATGTTGTATTTTGTTGGTTATTTAGCAATCATATCAACTGTGAACATGTAATAATGCTCTAAAAGCGTTGTCAACACATCATTTTTGTTCATAAAAGTCATAAACTCCTCACCAGGTGCACGCGTAACATGGTACCTGTGTTGATCACACTCAAGGACACTGTAAACCATCAAATTTGCTTTGTTTGATGCTGTGTGTCATTTCAATAGTGGAAACAAAAGCACATGATACTTTTTAAGCAAATGCAGATCGATCCAGCCCTCTACACTACAAAAGCTTCCCTCACAAATGATCCGCACCGCAGCGCGAAAGCGTCCCGTGATGGCGCTGATGCTGCAATACAAGCTAGAAAAAAAATTAAGAGTTGCCGCTTGAGCAAAGGCACACAATAGTAAGGTCCACGATGGAACTGGCAACAAGTATTGAGAATCTTAGCACTCTTGATCACCTTGTGTAAGCGCTGCACCCGTTTCAAATCTTTTTTGTTGATTTTCTCAGAACTTATATTTCTGGTATTTTTCCGTACGCGAACAGTCATAACTCTTTTTCCAATAAACATTTTTCAGTAAAACTTGGCACACATCCTTATCACGTTAATAGGCGTGCAATGAACCTCAATAAGCAAAATCGTGCCACAAGGTTTAATATGGCTGCCTGTTATACGAAGGTGGCCCTAGTGCAAACGCATACTTTTTTGGTTATTTTATCACTGTTTTTAATAGTAATCAGATCTAATTTGTTTTGGTTCATTGCACAGGCCTAAGCCTTTTTGATCTCCCTGCAAAAAATAAAACATTTTTATTGAGCGGAATTTGAGTTAGGAGTGTTCGCAGGAGGCCCACTTTTAATGACATTTTTAATTATGAAAAATTAACAAAAAATAGGACTTGTTTTAAAATGTTCATATGTGCCTAAAAAGATGTGTTTTATATTGTAGGCTAGTAATCTCTAGTGATTATTGCTTTTAAAAAAAAAATTTTTCGACACTTGGCCTCATACCTTAACGCGTGTAACACTGCGTGGCAGAAGCGCAGAATTGTGCCAGGCGTCAAAATGTGAATTGCGCAACGAACGGGTGTTTTAAAGGCCCACTCATTCCGAAGTGCTCAAACATATTTGATCATCATCGGCAAAAGTATCAACTAAGTGGGAGCAGCTGTGTAGGCTCGCATGTTGCCTTACAGACGCATAGTGCATACTTTGCTAATTCGCGAAAAGAATTATGGCACAGTGGGAACTTCACAACTGTACTTGTAGATGTCATTACAGGATAATTTCAAAAGGCCAATGTTGCTCGTTCAGACATTCCTTTCCTTGTGGCACGGTTGAGGTGTCCACTGAGAGGCGATGCCAGGCTAGCAATAGACCTCTCCCTGTTTGCAAACAGTGTGACGTCACTACAAGCACCCCGCCCACAACCCCCCTCCCCTGGAGCAGGTGCTGGTTGGCAAGAAAGTTCTACCGGCGGGATCTGTCTGCATCGCAGCGCTGCGTTTGTCTGCATTCCTTCGACTGAAGTTTCTGCAAATTGCTATTTTCTAAAGTCGCAGCTTGTGGCGATTTGCTCGTCGTAGATGGCAGCCATAAAAAAATCTTATCCTCTTCGAAAGCGAAGGTTACGGTGACTGGCGCTTTGTAAAATATTTGCATAACATGGATATGAACGTACTGAATTAACGTCGTGACATGTGCACTGCAGTTTTAAACGAGGTGCAGCATTGACGCCAGCATGGTTTGGAGCTGCTGTGCGCGACGTCACGGATAAGATTCTCACTGCACAAAATTCTGATCGGAGATAAATGAAAAAAAAAGCGAAAAAAAGAAACACTTTTGCGGTGCGTTAGGCTGAGGTGAACAAATCTTCATGAAAATTAAAGCGAAGTTCTCCCCTAGGCCGTTCCTTATAACCCACTGAAATTTTATGCGATTTTAAACCTGATAAGTTAATCTCTTGCGCAGTTACCTCGCTGCATCCGATGCCTACAACATGTTTGCATACTTGCATTGCTCCTTTAGATCCGATACACAAACTTGTAATGCGCATTGTCACTTCATAAAGATCGAGCCGTAAAGGTACCAAGTATATGAGAAACAAGAATCTCCACTCCGATAATACGAGTTATACCTTTACTGGGTTTGCGTATTCGCCGTGCTAAAACATGCTAATAGCTCATGCGTAGTCGTACCTTTCAGTCTGGAGATCATGCACTTTTTTTTCTGCGCGCAGCACAAACGCCGAGATGTACCGTATTTTCCGGTGTATAAGTCGCACCTTTGTATAAGACGCAGCCCCCACTTTTTACGACTTTCGCGGGAAAAAATGGTATATAAGACGCATCTCTGTATAAGACGCACCTATTTATAACCCGGTCAACATGATAAAACACCATGACGCACGCGGAGTGTATTCATCGCGAAATGCGTAGTCGCGCACGGCACCGAATATCTGTAAGCACTAGTATAGAACTCGTAAATAATGCATTGCTAAGGCTCAGAAAACAAACATTTATTGCGCTTTACTCGAAGCCACATCATCCCGTGCGCTGTCAAAAGTTCTGCCGCTTCGGTAGGCAGCATCGCTGGGTTGCCGTTGTCGGCTTCTGAGTAACTCTTTCGCGCGGCGTTGTAAGCACCTTGAAGCACATCGATGGCGTTGCCTCTGCGGCAATATAAGGCTCGGCGGGAACGCGCAACCAACCAGTGAACCAACGATCGAGCCGCACAGTTACCGTAACCGCCGAAACACGCGAGCACAAAATGTAAATGGCGACGGGAAGACGGAGGCTGCGACTACTGTTGGATTGCCGAGAAGTCTCACATGAGAACTGATGATGATGATAACGAAGTGGTACTTTCGTTTTTGTAACTGGTAGATCGTGGCCGCTAGACGTTGCGATAAAACGTTGTGGTTGGTTGCTCAAACTTTATAATTAGTCCTGCGAGACGCGACTGGCACGCAGTATGGTGCTCTTTTTTTATTTATTGCATCAGTTCTGAGGGTTTAACGCCTTCAGAAGAAACAGTTCGAACAACAAGATAGTGCGCGTGATGTTGGCGGTCTTTATCGCGGCCATAATCTCCGTGGTCGCGGCGCTGCTTTAACAGCAAGTAGCCGCCACCTGAGATCACGGTTGCTTCATTGTCATAACAAGATTAAGTATCTTTTTACGAATGCTTTCACGCACAGTTTCTCATACTCGCGAATAAAATATGGACATATTGGTCGCTCAAGATCGCGTGACATTATGCGTATATAAGACGCACCTTTGTATAAGACGCACCAGTGAAAATTTCAGAAAAAAGTAGCGTCTTATACACCGGAAAATACGGTACGCACTCTCAGTTGATCGCGTGAAATGCATTTTTACCTTGACTAAAATGTCGACTCGTGATGTTCCATCGACAACCGGCTACTGCCACCGACCCACAACAAGCGCCAATTTTTTTGCAAACAAAATGCATCGTCATTCACACACCACACGCAATTTTCGCAGTTTCACCATCCGTAAAGGTGAACCACTATTGTCGAGGCCTTTCAACGCACACTACATGCCACAATAAACACTGCACACTTTCGAAGACGATGCCGCTGTTCCTCGCACAGGCCGCCATGTGTGTTCACATCTTCATGATAAACAGCCAGCCAGCGTGGCAAGTTTTCCGTCATGCAGTTCACCACACATCTAGATGTTCTCTGACACATACCACAGCTAATCCCGCCACAGTAAGATGAAGTTCAAGCTTAAAAGAATAAGAAAAGCGTGCCCCAAGCACCGCTTGACTGTACCACACTGAGCCACAAGCGGGGGTGTTTTGCCAACCACCGCCTGCACGTGCGCCGGTGACGTCACGGTGTGACGTACCCCAGGAGAGGTCTATTGAGAAGGTGATGCGCTCAGGGACCGATTTCGTTATCGCATTCTGCTCTTGAAAGTGAAGCTCAAGTGTCCTCCAACTTTTTCCTGTTAAAATTTTCTTTCTAGCCTGAAATGTTTGGTTGTGCAATGGTACCATAAAATTGTGCATATTTGCATGCATCTCTTATGTCCACTATTTGCTGTGCCGGACTAAGACTGCCAAAACAGTTGCTCAAGCAGTGATGGCCCTTATTTGAAGATTTTAAAAAATCTGAATTTTGCGGGCAAGGGGTTAAAGGACACAGGCTTCGTCACTATTCTATCCAGCCAGGACATGTATTCAGACAGGCGTAGGGTTCGAGTGCTGCCAGATGAAGGCGTCAGAGAAGGCTTTCTGCCGACGCAGCGAAGACGGGCGTCTGAACAGGCTTGGAGGTGCCTGGAAGAATGAATCTTTATTAACATCAAACGCGCGCCTCTTAGTTCGCGCTAGCGACGCCGAAGCGACGCGCCTGGTGCTTTATTTGGATAGAACAGTCACAAATAATAATTTCATCTTTGTTACAGCATCGTTCAACTTTAATGGCTGGGTGTGGCAACGTTTGCTTACAGCCAACCATAAGGGAGCGCAGGCACTCTGCAATATTTAATAAAGGGCAGGTCTCTTAAAGGGACACTAAAGTGGAACAATGACTTAGTTTAGATTGATAAACTGTACTCTGAGAACTCTAATGTCACAAGTTTCACTATCTTAAGTTAATTATTAGCGGAGAAAATCAAGATTGAAGTGTCATTTCTAAATTTCGTGACGTCACGAATTTCAAAATGTATTTTTCATATTTTCGCGACATGGGCTCGATAAAATTTTCTGAAACTTCCTATGTTAGTTCTATGGCACACACAGATGACAATGTACATAATTTTTACCGATCAGAAACTACGTAGGACCTAGTAGACACCGTCAACATCCATGACGTCACGGTGTTTGGTGTGGGAATCTCAAAGTGACGTCTCCACCCACATTTTCTTTTCGCGTGTTTTCTCGCTTACCAAGCGTCGTCTCGCGGTGAGAGTGGTGTTTTCGGGACTGTGAAATTTCACTTCACTAATACGCAAAAAATAGTTTTTCTCTTTAGTGTTCCAGCATAGTCTGAAAACGCTGGTGATCGGTAGTCGAGGCTGCTGAGAACACACGAGCATAACAATATAGTGCAGCACGCGCCCTGGAATTTACAGTTAATTTAATTTTCAGTCAGCTTGAAATCTTTCCCTCTTCTTTCTACAAATGATGCCATATACCCAAATTCACGGCCATTGGCTGATTTGAGCATCGTGAGCTGCATAGTTGCCGAGGCCGCCACATGCTTGCAATCATGCTGAAAGTAAGCCGCGCGTCCGAAGAGAAAAAAAAGAAAAAGGGCCGAAGGTCGTGACATGCACGTGACGCAATTTTTTTCCCTCATTCCATCGCTACCTGCTTAGCTTCCAGCGCGCCTGTCGGGGGGAGAGATGAACGAAGGCAACTGCAGTGTGTGACAAATCTATAACTCCGCTCGTGCTTGGCGGATTCTAAATACCTTTTTGCGGTTCGATTCGTGAGGCATTAAACTTGTTTAATGAAGCTGTTATATGGTTACTTCCAGGGCCCCCCTTGAATTAGGCAAAACTTGACTGTTCGGAACTGCCTGCACTGTTTTCTTGAGTTTACTGCATAGTTCCAAGCTTGGGCAGTGTTGGTTTAAAACTTCAGCAATGCAGGGACATAAAAGCTTTTATGGAATAACATGAAATTGCCAATGAAGGTTAGCTTTCCTGCACACTTAACTCGTGCTTTTGTTACCATTTTCAGCTTGTGCAAGGGTTGCATTGCAATTCCCCATCCCTAAAGTCCGGTTGCAGTGTTGGCACATAAGCTATAGTCAGATAGAGAAGTTCTGAGTACAGTCAATCTTGAATACATCAGATGCAGACATGTTGATGAATTGCCCATATTTATCAGTTAATAACTTGCCTTCTGAAGTTCCGTACAAAAGGTGTACCTCTGCACTTGGCATGTACTGAACTTCTGTTCATCACCAGTACAGTCAATATACTGAACACTTTATCCCTCCAAGCTTACTTCTTGGACATGGCCTGCATTATGCAATTGTGAACAAATGCTTTGCCATGGTAACCACGGCATTCGTGTTTTCAGCTTTCCACTTTTATTGTAGCTCTTGATGAGGAATATGACTGGTGTGTTTTGCTTAACAGTGCGTTTTAAAGCTAAAACGGTAACTAGCGTATTCTCTAGTGTACAGGCCACACTCTCTGATATACGCTTAATTCGCTGTTTGGTGTCATACCGACACAGTGGTTGACTTTTGCTTACTGTTTCTCAACCTGACAAGCAGAATAAGACAACTGTATTGGGTGTTTTCTGTGAATAGTATTTCAAAGCCTTTGTGTAACCTCAGACGCTAAAAGTGCTCGTTTTTTGCCTGCACTTATTATGTACTTCTGTTGAGAGTTATCTTGTATTCTTGCTTTTTTTTTTTCTTCAAAGGGCTTGACCGCAGATTAAGTAAGTAAGCTTCCTTGTTTATGACAGTGTTGTCATAAACATTTTGTCCATTAATTTGATTGATTGGTGATGAAGTTTATTGGTGCAAGTGCCATGGCTGAGTGTTAGTTAACAACGCAAGTGGGATACAAATGAGCTATATATAGCATTTTGTCCAAGAAAAATTTTCGGCACACAGAAAATGAACGTACAAAGCGAGGTGTCACAGACAAGTGCAGACAGCACTTGTCTGTTTGCCGCCTCTCTTCGTCCGTTCATATTTTTCCACGCTATAAATTTCTCTTGGACAATCAAGTACCAACTCAATCAAATATTATTCTCGTATGCACAGGAGGGCCTCTGCAACTTCACTCATAAAAGTTTACCTTTTATATTTCAATCCTTGATGCTTGTCTGTCTATTTCGACAGTTAAAGGAACATGATGGCTATTCATGGGCATTCTCAAGGCATCACAGCTCGTTGGTGTGTCTGACAAAAGTTAAAAACTAAAAGTTTATGAGCTGCACTAACTTTTCTTTCTGACTGATATTGGCAAATACCATAAAGTTGTAATTTTTATAATTTTCAAAAGCAAAATGAAGGACTCCACGAGGTCCAATATATTGAGCTTGATATGCTCTCTTAATATGCTGATTTGAGTGTCTGAAACTTAATGCCTTAGTGCAGAAGTCTAGCGGCATTTTCGACATGCTAGAGGAAAGTTTTGATCGTAGATAGCTCAGGAAACCAATATTAATCAATTAGGACAGTAATTTCTCTCTCCAAAATCTTGTTTTTTTTGTACAAGCATACTTTCCATTGCCAGATATAAATTCTGCCATCGCAAATATTCTTTGATGTGAGTTGGTGTGTGCACTTCTTGAATACATCGGTGAGGTGGGGTAGATAAGCACCAGGATATTGTAGGGATGATAGCCTTACTGGAATCATGGGGATGGTAAAAGATAGTGTAGGCATGGTTAAGGGTCACAACACTCTCTTTATAGAAGACAGCTCCAGGGCTGTCATCACTAATAATTTTTCCGCCTCTTCCCGGCACTTGCACACTCGTAGGATGTTGTAGGGATAATAAAAGACAAAACTCTGTGCATAGGACTTAAGGATCACGACTTTCCTGCCTCCTCCATAGAAGAAAGCTCCAGAACTTCCATTACTAACTGTGGACACATTTGACAAAAGCCAGAGCTTATTGTACACACTACACTCCCAGCGAAACATGTCTCGTGCCATGTCTTAGAGACTACTTGCTTGCACCCATAATTAGCACAGTCCCGTTCCACTGCTGTCTCCTCAAGTACATTTTGATGTTGCTTGGCTTCTTGTGCACTTGCATTCCAAACCATTGTTTGCTGGGGAGTAGTGCTGCTGCTACATGGGTTTTGTGGGTGAAGTGTTCAATCCCCATTGCCTGTGATCAATGCTCTCAGTAGGAGTGGACAGGGAAGAGGGTCTTAAACTGTTCACTTATGTGGCTTGGTGAGAAAACACATCCTGCTGATAGCAGACACTGCTTTGAACATCTCAGCCAAATCTTGGAGCCGTGCGCTGCCAGTAAAGTTTACCTATGGATTGCGAAGTTGTCATTTTTTCAGGTGCCTCTGTTTTCATACAGAGGCCTGACCCCACCTGCTTCGTAGCTTCTGGCACCCGCTGTTTGACGTCAAACAGTGGGTAGCATGCTATTGACCAATAGCTAACATAAATCAAGAGTGACATTTGAATTAGTACGTAGATGCTTCTTGCCACAACGTGCTGTCACGTACCGGCACCATGCTCCATAGTGCGCTAACTTTACATGGTGAGCCACACTCACGCGTCTAGGAACCACAAGGGGAAAGAGTGATTGTGCTTCACACGCATTTAAGGTTATGACGCGTGCTGACATAACTTCTTTCCCCCTTGCCATCCCCTCCCTGTGTTGCTTTTAGTGCACTTGTCGGGACGAAAGAAGAAAGTGCTTAAAGCACGCGACAAACCCCTGAAACTCCGGCTCATTCTTGAGGGATTCGAGAAATTTTTGCGGCTATTGATTCGTTGGGCAGTAAACTCCAAAAACTTGGGAAAGTGCCGAGAGCAGCAGGTGTGCCTGACTTGGTAAAATGGAGAACATTACAAATTATATGAGGGGTGCCATCAGGGGAAGGATAACAATAGCACAGCACTGGTACATGCTGGTGTAGAATAGAGCTCAGCAGATGCTGCAAGCATCACAGTGCCTAGGTTTGCATCTGCTTCTTTCTAGCGCAGAGTGACATAATGCAGCGCTAAAAAAACACACACCACAAAGTAAGAAACATAAACCGACGGGACAGGCGCTACTCACAACTTTAATGAAGACTACAAGAATGTGGCACATATACAGGGTGTCCCAGCTATCTTTAGCCAAGGGTTAAAAAAATACAATATTTGAGGCAGGCGAATGAAATCATTTGGATATTGCTTACAGCTATCTTGCGCACTACAGGCAATTTTTTCTTTTGTAATTAACGAATTTGTTAATTAGGATTAATTTACTAAATTGATAAATATTGACTTTACGCAAGAAATGAGCGTTCCAAAATTGGAGGGCGTCTTCAGAAACCCCCATTGCATCATTTGCGATAAAGAAAGCTTTACGCGTACCATTTTTTCCATGCTGCAAAGAAAGCCTGTGAAATACAAAAAATACCACGTGACTAGCGCATTTGCGCGCTGCGACCCTGCTGCTCTCAGCCGTGGTTTGAGCGAACAAAATCAGCTGCGACCACGAACCGCCGGCTGCGTTGCAGCAGTAGGCCGATAAGTTTACGGTGGTTTTTTCGCCCGCGCTCGCAACAACTTGCACAGTCACGCGCGCCAACTGCCTGGCAACGGGCCACGGTGGATCAATGGCTACGGTGCTCGGCTGCTGACACGAAGGTCGCGGGTTCAATCCCGGCCACGGCGGTCACATTTCGATGGAGGCAAAATGGTAGAGGGCCGTGTACTGTGTGATGTCAGTGCACGTTAAAGAACACCAGATGGTCAAAATTTCTGGAGCCCTTCGCTATGACGTCTCTCATAATGATATCGTGGATTTTGGAACGTAAAACCCCCGATATTATTATTATTATTATTATTATTATTATTATTATTATTATTATTATTATTATTATTATCGTAGACAAGCCCCAGCATGTGCAACTAGGACCGCCTCTTCATTTGAGGCACAACAGATGCCATCGTTAGCTGGGTGAATGTGCAGTCCGGGAAGCACATGTGTGGATTACGAGAAGGGTCTATTACTTTTTTACTGTAATATGTACAAGACTTGCTTCATTGGATGTTGTGGTTTCTGCAGGGCATCCTCCACCACAACAGCAGCAGCAGCCACCACCTCCTGGACAGCAGCAACAGGTTCCTCCTGGAGGATATGTGGGTGCACCAATGCCAACAGCCAGGCCTGGCCCTACCCCGACTCCTGGGATGCCTGGCCAGCCACCACAGGGGCCGTACGGTCAGCCTGGATACCCTCAAACATCAGTTGCGCAGAGGTGAGAAAGGACCCTATAGCAAGGAAGCCTTGATGTCTGGTTTCAGTACTGATGCAAGACAGTGCATAGGATTTGCAAAGATGAGATCTAAATTTCAATGGCATCACTTTTAACGACACAGAAAGTGTGTCCTTCCCATGCTACTCTTTGGTTTCTTTTGGAGCTGTGCGAATAGCAAATTTTGGGTGCCAAAGTGAATTCGAATATTGAAGTTTGAGTGCAAATCGAATCGAAATTTTTCAAATATTTTGCAAATATTTTTGGAATACTTCGAAGTGAAATTGCACAAAAAAAGAGCTGCAGAGGTATCCCTAAGGCATATTCTTATGAGATAGCAACATGAAAGTGTTTCTTTTGGCTAGGTTGGTGGAGCGCTGGAGGGGCCGGTGTTATCAGTTGTCTTATCAAGAATAAGGCAATGCAGAGGCTGAACTGTATTTATTACATGACTTGGGGCAACCAATGTGGTGCCGACAACAATTTAAATGTGAAAGAAGACGACGGTATTTCCTCAGCCATTCCTCCTCCTTAAACTTCTGTGGAGGCCCAACTCATGTGACGGACAAGGGTGTGCTCCATTGAGTCCAGAGTTCCTAATCTACCCTGTAGATGCCAATGTATAAAGACATACGAAATTTCGGATGCTGAAAATCTTCGTACAAATTTTTCAAACTTTTGGTCCAAAATGGCATTAAAGCCGCCACCTCTGCCGCATAGGTTCGAACCAGCACTTTTGTGAGTTGATACGTTTGCGGCCATAGCAGAGCCCGAAAGGCCGCTTTGCCGCAATGCCAGAGTGTGATGCAATGAAGCATACTAAAACTACGAAGGGGCCACTGTAACGGCGCAGTGCGGCGATGTCTTTACGGATAAGCACCTGAAGTGCGGAGGCGTGATAGCGGCAGGCGACAAACGCGCCAGTACGGCGTAGTCACCAACAACCCTTCTGATAAGTATCTTGAGCTAACTGCTCAGTAGTGCATGTGGCCTAGCGCTGCGAGTGGCTATGCGTTGTAGACGATTACTTGCGCCTTAAACTTCGTTACTGACTCTAATCGCTATCGCCAGCCGGTAAACGACTGTAATTCTCGCTGCGCATTAGCTAAGCAGGGCGGCTTGGGCCGCACGCGCAGGAGCCTCGAAAAGAAAGCGGCTTGACACGTTGGTATCCGTTTTAAGACTGGTTCATTTTAAACGACTAGAAAAGATGAAAGGAAAGGAAAGGGAGAATAAGATGGAAGGAAAGATCGTAGACGGTCCCACGAAGGCTGCCGTAGAAAAGGGTGCGGCCGCAACCCCTCCGTTCCCATCGGCATTGTGTTGGCCTGTCGAAGTCCCCCTCACGAACCGTGTAATCGGGCGGCGATGGTCAGACTTGCTACTTCTTTGGCAGCGTCTGTCTGGAGGGAAAGGCACGCATAGGCCTCCGGAATTCTCAACATGCGTACGCCACAAATGCGCCGCACCACTTTTCATGCTGCTTCTCAGTGCGAGACCACAGACCTTCATGAACGTAAGCAGCTCACCATCGCCGTGCCCATGTGCAGTTAGGAACGGAGTGGGCATCACGAACACTTTCATGACAAATGCGAGTCATCCACTTTTCTGCCACAGTCTTTACGTTTCGCGTCATCGTTCTCAAACACTCCATGTGAGAGAGCCGTAATCTATTCCGCGCTTTGCTGGTATCAGCGGCACTCATCACAGACTCAAATTTACATAGTTAAGTGGGGTTCGCGGCAGGTACCGATTGTGCAGTCGAATCCTGCTAAAACGCCGCTGCAACGAAATTTCCCCTTCAATGAATACTTTTCTATTCCCCGTCAGCTGCCCATTGAAAGCAATGCGAGAAATGTCTCGAAAAATGTGCGGTGCATGCGCGCCGCACCGCCAAATCGTCAGAATGACTGTGTAAGAAAAATACTTTTCTTACGGTCAGAATAAACCTTCAGAGACTCCTCACGGCCTCCGAGATTGTGTGCATGAATCTTTGAGGCTCTAATGTGCCTCCGTGTGCCTTCGCGTTTAGCCATTCATTTTTTTTCAAACGCGTTGACGTGGGCTGCTGTCGTTTTACTGTGTTTACACGTGCCTGCCTTGTGCATTAGGCATCCTATGAATGGTAGACGAGGACTGAAAGAAGGCGAGGACGGTCTTGAAGAAAGACTCGGGCCCTCACAACGTCAACATGTGCGACTGTTAAGGTCGCACTTGTGCGGGCACAGCCGAAAATCTCCCAAAAAACATCCCCAACACCCCTGCGATAACAAAATCATAACATATGACCGTGGTTCTGAAATTTTTGGCCTTGAAATATCGCGTCAAGGTGCTTCTTCCGTTACTTTCGCCGCAGTACTCCGGTGTCATGCAAATAAGCATACTAAAATTTGGAAGGGGCTACAGCTGTCACGGGTCACAACACACCTGGTTCATTAATTAAACACGCTCGTACGGGCCGTATATTTATGAGTGCTGGTATGATTGCCGACATCTAAAAAATTAACTGACAATCATTCAGAGTTCTTCCTGACGTTGCTGCTGCCCTGAAAAACAATAAATGAATACAGTCGAACCCATTTATAACGAACTCGAAAGTGCCGCGAAAAGTGGTCGTTGTATCAGTAGTTCGTTGTATATGGACTCGCCCTTAAAAACGTGCACTTAACGACCAAACCGTTTTCTTTTTCTGCATACTTTGATAAAAAAGTGCTAGCAATGCCTCCGGTAACAAGTTAGGCCTTTTCCCGTGTTAAGCGACGCCCGCTGCGTGCTCACGAGTGAATTAAACCACCACTGAACGGGCGCCGTTTGACTAAAGCGCGGTGCCGCCACGTGGAGCCGATCATCCCTAGCTAGTTGCGTGCAGCGCGTCACCTACTCAGCTTACGCCGTTATCGCCTGGCCGTTTGCTGGCTTCTGTATGCGCACGTTTGTGCGTTCTTCGTGCATGCTTCACTGCGGACCGTGCACAGGTGTGGCGGGTAGCCTGTTCGTTCAACACGACGAATACGAGCATATTGCAAGCAACGCGCTAGCAGACTTGCACGACACGGTGGCGGCGAACTTGCGAATGGCGCAGCATCGCACGCTTGTGCTGCGGTTACTCCGCATGGTATACGCTAAGCGCGCAGCGGAGCAGATAGCTGCAGATGGCTGCGACAAGGTTGTTGGCGATTAGTCATAATGGCACATTCATCGCCAGCCGCCACCTCACCTTTGCTCTTTTATCTTTGAACGCATCGTCGCAATCATCGATAGGCCGGTCTCTGCCGTCACCGAAAAGACAGAACACCTTTTGCGGCACGTTGTGGTTTCGGCGAGCTGGCGGCCGTTGCGAACTTTAAGCGACGAAAGGTTATCGCTTGTTGCATTTGGGGCTTCTTGCGCTTCAAGGCGTTGTTTGGTTCATCGTAGGCGGTCATAGATGCAGAGAACGGCGTCAGAAAATGTTGCCGTCCGACAGCTGACCGCAAGGCTTCATGCTGCCTCCTAATTTTTTTTTTTCCCTCACTGCCGTTCTGCGAGTGAAGAAACGCCTGGAAAGTGAGCGACCTCGCTCGCAGCATCCGAAATCTGCGTGCGGTGCTCGCCGCGGTCTATGGCATCGTCGTCGTGAGTGAACAGCAGCGGGTCACGCGAGTGCGCCTCTCTCGTGCTTTAGAATGCCTGTTCTAACCTTTTTTCGCTTCCTCTGCGCCATATTTTTACCACGACTGTGTCCGAAGTGTTCGTTGTAAAAGTAGGAGGCCTTGAAAAATGTTCGCTATATGTGGACGCAGTTTCAATGGGTAGCATAGGAAAATTGTAAGTGCACCGAAATATGGTCGTTATAACCGATATATCGTTATATCTGGGATCATTATAAGTGGGTTCGACTGTATGTACGCCAGCTTTCTTTTGTCGCATGCTAATTTTCCATGCTTTCTGGTGATACGAATTTCGGATGATACGAATATTTTTGGTGGTCCCATGAGATTCGTATCGCCGAGGTTTCACTGTACCGTTTGCCATCACGAGCTTTCTCCTACGATTACTCGCTGGCGTGCGTGCCCATCAGGCCACTGTGTGCTGTCATCGGGGTCGCTATACGCTTCTCCGCTCCCTTTGTTAACGCAGTGGCTGTCGTGAAACAAAAGAACCTGCAGTGGTGGTCCAATTGCACCATTTTGCTACAATTCCGTATCTTTGCGCCTTGCTGTGCACATTCGATTACAGCTTGCACCAACTGCGCCTAAAGTTCCCTATTCCATCTGTTTGAATGGCATCGGTGTGTTTGTGGCCCAAAAATATTCTCGGTCGCAACAAACACTACTAGAGCTTTCTGTAATGCCATCGATGCCCTCTACTCGCTCCATTCCAGCGAATGCGCTTTGTCATTTTATTCCGCCTAACCAATGTCTCGGCACCGCCGCGTGTGTCTCCATTGTTGAAAGTTTAGCGTGCCGTTGATAGTCTCACTTATTTGTTAGCGAGCTTGCAACAACACGAAGAAAAGTGATTTTTATTTTGTTCGTGAGTAACTCCGCAGGCCAAAGGGTAGCCACCGCTGCCAAGCGGCAACAGCTATCGGCACTGCGCGCTGTAGACGGTGTCTTCACGCAAGTAAAGATTCTGTGGTGCCAAAGTTTGATGTTTCTTAAGAAAAGTAGATGCCTCTTAATCGCGCTGCGCAACTATCTTAGATATAGGCTATCATAAAGTTAAGCCTAAATGCCCACGTGGAGCGTGTCTGGCATGATGTGGTGCTACTGCTGGTCGCGCACGACCAATTTCTCGTGGTGCGTCTTGATTGCGAAACTGACGCAACGTGGTGGCAAGCCAGCGACGTAGAAATTGAGTGGTGCAGTCAGCCACAAATAAAGAATAATTGCTTTAACGCCCTAAACGCCTTTAGAACAATCATTGTTGTCAATTGACAAAAAATGTCAACGAAGTCTCCCCGGCTTGCAAATCTTCCCAACTGATTCCCTCCCACTTGTTGAGAACTACGCTTGCGAGCGTGCTCAGCACACTACCGTTTTTTCACAAGTCGCACATTGACTCCCCCCTCCCCCTTCAAAAAAAAAAAAAAAGCTGGTAGCATTTCTCCCATCTAACTAGTCGGTTGTCCTCTGTCATCTGGCCTGTTCGTGGCATGCCATAGTTATCGCCCACCCTTTTAACCCTTTCATGGTCGAATTTTTTCGTGAAATGCGTGCCAAAAATGTGTAATTTTTTTATTGTTGAAATAAATTCTTCAGACCATTCTATTTCAGAAAAGAATTCTCTGAAATTTTTTTTCGTGACCGTCAAGTGACAAAAAAAATCATTTTGTGTTGTTACATACACATGGTTTATTCATAGTAACATCAAGCAAAATCCTAAACAAAAACACTTTTACGATGTCTTATAAATAAAAATTATGCATTATAATAAACATAGCTCACATACATACAAAAATAAGCGCACCAGAGTACTTTTTCGGTAAAAAAAATGTTTTCCCTCTAAAACTAAACACTGGGGAATTGTCACCTTTGATCTGATCCGGATCGTCTCGCCGCGCACACTTTCAAGATGTCGCTCTTTCATCATCATTTGAGCCTGAACTCGTAAGTAAATCCTCGCCTGACGAACTGACATCCAATGAATCAGATCCGGCACTTGGGGAATAGTCCACATCGGAAGAATCGCCGCTCGACTCTCTAGCACCATAGCAACCGGCGCGAGTTTCCTCAGTGTAGGCGAACTGCGTGAGTGAGCATACGGAAGAAAACTATGCGGTTGTGCGCCCGTCCGGAAAGCAAAACGAGGAAAAAAGCTATAATGTTTACGTGGGAAGCAGCGCACTGAGACAAGGCACGAAAAGAACGAAGAAAGACGAGACAACCGCTTTCGTTCTTTTCGTGCCTCCGTCTCAGTGCGCTGCTTCCCATGTAAACATGAACTATCACCAACTCGCCCAACTTTCAACTTTACTGAAAAAGCTATAATGATCCTTCGTCTTATCGCCAACGAGACGGAGTTAGTTATTCCGAGTTCTCTAAATGGGAAACTCAACTGTGGCGGCAAGGTTTGTGTAACTTAGCTCCTCCCGAAACAGATGTAATCGCGCCTCGAGGAAGCAATAAACATGAGAGTCACAAGCGGTCACCCTTTAAGAGATTAAAAATCAGACAGCCATCAGCTTTGCGGGCGCGAGAAGCGATAACCAACCAAAGGACGAAACCGAAACCAGCCGCACGGCATGCGTGCGTTCAGGTGTGCAAGCGAAAGCCGCCGCGCCGCTTTGGAAAGCAAAAAAGCAACAGAGAGACATCAGCGCATGAAAAAAATTCCACGTGTTCCTGAAGTGTGGCAGCACACGCCAAGAGAGAGAAATGATCGAAAAAAAGCGCGCGTTTTAAAGATAAAGGCCGTGCCGTACATGTACGGTGAAAATTATTTGGGCACTGTTAGGTGCTGCCTTACATGTACGGCGAAAACCATCAAAGGGTTAAATAGCACGGGACTCATACCCACGAATCGCACCTTGGCAGCATATTAAGGTGAAAAATATGTGAACACGTGCTGCCGCTAAAGCGGACGTTTCGACAACCAGACTCGTTTTCTTCAAAGCTGCCTTGAAGAAATGCATCCCTCCCCCACTTTATGCTTGGATTGATCACTGGCCCCGCCCTTTCATACCTGTTTACATTGTACCAGATTTATTTCTAGAAGGCTTTTTCTGAATAATTGGAAAACTGGAAGTAAGTGATGAGCCCCAAGTTCTTGAAATGGAAAGGAGAATGTCACTCGGTGCTCATGTCTCTATAACAGTTATTGAGTACCGTGGAGCATCACCCTAGTGAGTTGTGGCGATTATTAAATGCACTATCTATGCAGGCAATTTTAAACGGTATGTTCTCATTTGCAACAAGTTTTCTTCTTTCTTTAACTGTTATACTGCTGGTTTTCTGGATAGGATATTTTTTTCATTTTTGGAATGACCTCATGACAGCTGTCATTTGCAGAAACTGGGTGTGCCATACTTGGCTTGTCATTAACACTTCACTTGTGCACATCACACACATCTTGTGCAGTGCAGTGAAGCCTTAATGTGACTCTCATTCTAAGGACCTGATTAATGGCTGTTCTCTGGATGTTGGCATTGTCTCCCGGTTTACAGTGCAGCAGCATTTACATTATGCACACTAATAAGAATATTCACAAATAATTTGGACATGTTTGACTCCAAATTACCCTAAATTCCGTTTTAATCTGCTCCAAACCTGCTCCAAAGTACAGTTCCTCATGCTACAAATCTGCTCCAAAACAGACTTTTTCCTGCTCCAAAAATTGCTCCAAAAATTGCTCCAAAAATTGCTGCAAATCATAAACTGGCTAGACAACCACTGAACCTGCTATTCTTCGCCAAGATCTCATAATCAACAGTGTCAAATGGGGAGAAATGAAGCCTTGATGTTGCCACTGCTTAAGCATCCCAGGAAGCACGCTGAATACGATATATTTAAGAACAAGGTCAGCATTTAGGGCCAAGGTGGACTAGAGGCCTCTGGCACCTACAGGTATGCACGTTTGCATATAAAGATGCTGAGGACCTGTCTGCATCAAAACTGTATAATCTCACATACTATAGTCCGCCACAGCATATAACCCACACCTGCAAGTAAAACCGAGGGGGAAAAAAATTAAATGTCCCCGTGTATTGTCGTCAAGCCGGCTTCTTTGCATTATCGTAAAGCAGTGCTGTGTAATCCAACTTAAGCAACAGAAATATGGTAAATTTGTCAAGAATTCTACATCGAATTAAACAGTATCGTACTAATCTCCATATTTCTGAGAGTTCGATATGTGCGGGTTCGACTCGAGGTCAATTTCAGGTTAAAACAACTACACTCGAACCTCGATATAACGAACCCGGATATAACGAATTATCGGTTATAACGAAGTAAGTTAAGAATAGTTTTGTCACAGCTACAGCATTATTAATATATGGTTAAAACGAATTTTCGGATATAACGAAGTATTCTTGTGGCAGATGTGAGTTTGTTATAACAAGGTTTGAGTGTACTTCACGCTGCCCCATTAGATTTGCATCACCAAGGTTTTAGTGTGTTTGGACAGAAATAAACTGAGAAGCTCAGCTTCCACTAGTGTCTCCAAAAGTGGTCGGCCGAGGTATGGGGAGTTTTAGTGAAATCTCTGGCTGTCGATGCCAGTTCCTCACAAAGTTCCTGCTGGGTGGTACAGAAACCATCTGGCTTGGATCAAGGGCTGTATTGTAGAATACAATCATTTTCAGTGGCAGAATGCATCCCCAGTTCTCAGTCACACACAGCTGGTTGCTTGACAGCTGTCCATGTAGCAGCCACCATAAGGTGCCATAAACGCGTCCACATTGGTGGGGGGGGGGGGGGTCATTGGATTTTGTTTTCTCTATCGACAACAGGTCAACTCGATGCACACTTACTCCAACACTTGTATACGCTGAGTAAGCTCGGCATACTAATTGTCGTTAAATTTCAGTACACATTAATGCCACTGCTCCCATGCTTTTAAAACAGGTATTCAACCAACAAGATTGCAGCCGCGACATGCTTCCGGCACCTGCATATCTCCTTCGGGTGCAAATTATGATGGACATCGTCATGCGAACTATTGTACTGTTCGAACTGTTTGTTCTTGAATGAATTATTAAACCCACGGAACTGAGGCAGTAAATAAATAAAGAAGGACACCACAACGTTTCACTGTAACATTGTAGTGCCCACAATACCAGTTACATAAACGAAAGTACCACTTCATTATCATCATCATCTGTTTCCGCGTGAGGCATCGCTCCAGCCCTGCAGCAGTCGCAGGTTGCAGCTTCCAGTCGCCATTTAAGTTTTGTATGTGTGTTTGTGTAGGTATAGTAGCCACCATAGTGTAGGTGTCAAACTTGCGGCGCGATTGTTGTTTATGTGTTCCTGCCAAGCCTTATAATGCTGTAGAGACAACGCTAACGACATGCTGCAAGGTGCTTTCAACGCCGCGTAGAAGAGTTACTCAGGGGTCGACAGCGGCAACCCCGCAATGCTGCCAACCGAGGTGGAAGAACTTTTGACAGTGCACCAAAGGCTTTGAATCCAGTGGAATAAATATTAGTTTTCTGCGCCTCAGGGCAGCGTTATTTACAAGATTTATACCGCTGCTTACAAATATTCTGCGCCGTGCGTGACTACGCATTTTGCAGTGAACGCATTCTGTGTGCGTCGTTGTGTCTTATCATGTTGACAGTGTGAAAAATAGGTGTGTCTTGTGTATCATCTTTTCCCACGAAAGTCGTAAAAAGTAGAGGTTGCGTCTTATACAAAGGTACGACTTATACACCGGAACATACAGTAGTTGCATCATCGTAGAGTGCAGATATTGCGTGTGTGGCTGACTCCAGAGTCTGGGCAGTGTTCCACAAATTTAAAGTCTTTATGGCTTCATTGCCCGAGCTTTTGCCTTTGGTATCAGTAGACAGGCTCACAAGCTTGGCAGGCTTTTGCAAGATAGTTGCCGTGGCTGATCTCAGGGCAGCAAACATTTTCAAGTGTGCTGCTCTTGCTTCATTGTGTTAGTGCGATCTCTTTGACGCCCAATCTCTATGTTCAGGCAAGCTTCCCGCAACAGTGCGCCATCTGCAGGCTTGTTCTAATGAGTACCAGCCGCCTCGTCGGTAGCAAGTGGTAATGTCGTGGTTCGTTACTGAGTCAACTAAACTCTTTGCAGTAGCTGCAACACTCAAATGACGGTTCATGGTTGTTATGCTGTGGACATCGCACTCGAAAATTTCAACGTACCGCACGTCATGTATAATTTTAGTCGTCATTGGGACACTGTTCTTGTGTAGTGCGGTTCCACATCTGTGTAATGCAGGAGTTCCGAAAAGTTAGTCAGTGTCTTTCCACGACAGTGTTTTTTTTCTTCTTAGTTTTTTTTTTCTCCTGTATTGATTTTGTCGACAATGCAGGTTCTTAGACTTAAGCTTTCAACATTTGGAAACTTCAAAGGAGGTAAATACCTCGGTCACATGTATAAGTTCTCGGACATGTGCAGCTGCTGGCTCAACATGTTTTGCATTTGTGCATCCTGTGGAAAAGGTTGTTTGGGTTATAACGCGGTACCACTTATAGCGCAGATGTTCGAGACTCCAGCGTCTTGCTTTCATAAGCGGTCTACACTGTATTTTGTTGTTTTATTGTCAATAACCGAATTTTAAGGCAACAGGTTTTGAGCCCTGCTGCACATTCGGAGCATGATCAGAAAATGTTGAATATTTGTAGGCAAGGCTTCTGTGAACATGTGAGCAAAATATTTTTTGTACTTTAATAATAATAACAATATGTGGGGTTTCATGTGCCAAAACCACAATATGATTATGATGCACACTATAATTTAGGGCTCCCAAAATTTTGACCATCTGGTATGTTCTAAGTGCACCGACATCGCACAGTACACAGGCCTCTAGCATTTCGCCGCCATCGAAATGCAACGGCTGCAGCCAGGATCGTACCCGCGACCTTTGAGTCAGCAGCCGAGCGCCGTAACCACTGTTCCACTGAGGCGGACATTTTTGTGCTGTGTTGCGCAGGCAGGGAATTTACAATCTTGTGCCAAAATAGCCAAAGATCACTCTTTCATATTGTTAACACAATACACAGCAAGCGGGCTTGGTTTGACAGGTATTGGCCGATTTCATAAATGCCATGCCAGTGGATCTCTGACGCCACATGGTGCGTCATGTTGGTACTGTGGCTGCCACTATGTACCACTACGTGTCTGCAGTGCGAACGTCTTAGTGGCCAGTGTATCCAAAGAAAAAAAATGAAAAAGCTCAAGGCCAGGGGTTGTAACTTTTGTGCAGCTCAACGCCTCCTTTGCACCTCTCCTGTGTAGCTTCTTGCGCCCTCAGGGTGACAAAGGATGAGAGGAAGTGCTTGGCTCATGCAATAATTCCACTTGGTGGACTTAAAGTGTATATATATATATATATATATATATATATATATATATATATATATATATATATATATATATGGGACTTCTGAGGCAACAGAGTCAAATATAGTGTAATGTTATGCTGTGATAACTTAGTAAAGTATTGTAGGGCCCTTTTAACCAAGCACTTATCGTATTTACATGAATCTAACATGCCCCAGAATCAAGCATACACCCAATTTGGGAGTGCTTTTGAACTGTAAAAAGAAAGTTTCACCAAATTTTTTTAAAGAAAGTTGTGACATGCCCTTATGTTGAGATCATAAGACACAAGCACAATTAGCCCTTGTAGAATGGGAAATTCATTCTCTTGGGAGTTCCTTTTTCAGTGTTTTTCAGCTTTGACAAGCTTCAAGACCATTTGTAAGTAGGCCCTGACCGCATCCCAATTCAAGGTCCATTGCGTGTTACATTGAGAAGCTCAGACCCAGAGTTGCTTAACAGAGTTGACAAGCTTGTCTTAAAATTCTGGATATCTTCCCGTTTTTGGCCCGTGGAAACTTTTTCTGGTTGACATGCAGTAGGTCATCTACTTTGCACCACCGATAGGCACTAGTATGAGGCATGCATAGAGGTGCATTGCAGCTCTGTTACATGACCACGGAAAAAGAAACACACAGGGTGATGCGCATACTAACAACTGTTTATTTTTGTGATTGAGAAATCATCTAGGCTTTTTTTATTCACTCAAGTCAAGGTTGTGTTAGCTCACCATCGATCATCCTATCTCAGAAAGAAATTGGGTTTTTAAAGGCAGCTATGATAACTTGGATATGATGCTTTGCAAGTGTCTTTCGTTGATGGTGACGTGTTCACTGATGTACAATGTGTGCTTTTTTTGTCTTTCGCTGTTCGTTTGGTTTTTCTTTCTTTTCTTTTCTTGGGAGTCATACATAAGGAAGTGTGTGGCACAAAAATAAACAGTTGTTAGTACGCGCATCACCCTGTGTGTCTTTTTCTGTGGTCACTTCGCCCAGTTCCTGGCAGCACGAATAAGCCATGTATTTGTACCAACTAGCCCCACATAGCAGCTTTACTTGCTCTGTTGCAGTTCTCTTCAGCACGTAAAATCTCTTTCCATTAAGGTGGTCTTTAATAACGAAAACAGTTTATCGCTTTTTGTGCTTCAATGTGAACAGATATGACACTCGTGGTTGCTGTTGAGCACAAACTTTGATAAGTTACTGCTTGAACTCTGAAATTAATAAAGGAAGTGCTTTGTGAAAGTTCTGCAGCTCTTTACACATACTTTGCAGCTGGAAACTTTAATTCATGACTTGTGGCTGTTTTCTTTAATTTTTTATTCATTTATTATTACTACAAGTACACAACATACATAAACAATGAAAATGGTAGTGTAAAAGCTGCATAATGGCAGCTTGACTAGTCCCACCTCCCCGTGAAGCACAAGCAGTAACATGACAAGAAATGCTCGATACATACACTTGTACCAACATTGAAAAAAAAATACTTTCAACAAAACAAAACAAAAAACTGTAATTTAGCAATTTCAAACGGCAGGGCAAATATCTTTCAAGAGACACATAAGAAAAGCTACATTCACGATAACAGTCGGACTAATCTGTTTTTAGGAACAAACCATATGTTTTCATAACATAGTTTATATTTATTTAGCATTTAGGGAAACAAGAATGTCATTCCGAAGGTAGGGAGGAGGGAGAGGGCAAATGGAGTAAGGCGACTATAGGTTTGTGTTTTGAGTAATCAGTGACTATAAATTCCTTGTGAGGATAGCTGTTGGGGGCTTTTCTCCTCATTCAAAATAATGCTTGCTGCTTTATCAAATGCTTGAGGAAGGCCTTCCTATGCATTCTCAGTTATGGGTACTACAAAGGCTTCATGCCGCTTAATCACGATGTCGTAATACCCCGATTATGTTTTCATGTCTAGGTAAAATGTGTGGTTTGTACAGCACACGTATATTAGCGCAAAGCTTCAGCAGTGTTCGCATTAGGAAATCATGCAGTCATCACAAAGCTGTCATAAGGTCATTGCGAGCTTTCTGCTCAATAAGGTTACAATAACTGTCATAAATGATGCTACAGTTCTTGCTGCAACTTTTGCTTAAATTTGACAACAAATACCCCCTTCATCATCTATGCTCTGAACTGCTTTATTAGCATTCAATCAGTTTTAGCTGTTATACGTGATGTTAGATCATGCGTTATCAGTTCTGAAAATTGGTAGCACATTCCCTTTTTCCAGAGGTTGCAACTGCTGCAGTAGGATTCAGGAAAGTACCTTGCTCCAAGATCTTGTGTTGAAGGCCTAAGTAAGGTAGCGGGGCGATGGTTTGAAAACATTTCGGTTTATTTTCTGATCTTGATACCTGCTATGTCATTTAAAGTTAAAGTGCACTTCACCAGTGATTGTCATATTAATTATCTGCAATTTCTATGGATATTACAGTGGCTGCTTGTAGGCCAAGGCCACCTTCACAGCCGTATAATGTTTAATTTTCACTGAGTGCATCATTAACTTAACTCATGATACAATGCACAGCACAACTGGGATAGGTATAGAGAAGCGTTATGAAATTACACACACCTTGCCTTTTTTCAAACGTAGTCTTTTCCTCGTCCCTGTTCTGGTTGCACTGCTCATTACATCAGAAACAACTACGTACTTAGTCATCTTGTTTTAAATGCGAATGCATTTCATAGTCAGGCTATGTCAGGCATCCGGCGTTGGCGTTGGCGTTGTCCGCGGAGGAGGAGTAGGAGGATAGGTTGAGGAGGTGTGCGCGCCGGCAGGTGTTAGATGTGAAGCATCTTATGGCGAAGCTTAATCCGGTGGTGGTGGTGTACGGCGTGACCGCCCTTACTGCGCATGCGCAAACCCTTTCAAAAAAAAATAAAGATAAAAAAACCTCCTCTCTCCCTCTCTCTCCCCTAGGCATCCCTCCCCGCGGCAACCACACCCTCACTGCGCATGCGCCTCCCCTCCTCTCTCCCCTGCTACGCTCCCCCCTCTCTCCTCTAGGCATCCCTGCCCGCGCCGTCCACACTCCCACTGCGCATGCGCACCCCACCTCTCTCTCTCCTCTCCTACGCTCCCCCTCTCCCTCTCTCGCCTGGCGACGCCGACACAGGCAGCGTCTGCTAGCGAGTTTCTTGGTTGAAAAAACCGACTGCTCGCGCTGCACAACCGTTCACTGGCCACCCCGTATATATGGCAATGAATCTTGACCTCCAAGGTGGTGCCGGTGGGAAATTTCTCCTGTGCGTTGTTGAACAATAAAAATTCGCAGCGTGCGCGTTAACTAAAAAGCGGTCTGCGGCAGAGCTCGGCGGAGCTATATATGAAAAAAAAAAATTAAAAAAAATAAATAAAAAAAATTAAAAAAAACAAGAAAAAGCAAAAAAAAAAAGGCGCTGCGCCGTGCTCCCGACCGGGCTGCAGAAATTAGGCGCCTTTTCCTTCTTCAAACCACAACCACCATATATAAATGGAGTGAAGCGCGCGAAATGCATTCGCATTTCCTCACGATTCCCCTTCGGGGAGGTGGGGGGCTTTTTTATCCAAGACTGTCTAATGCTATTTCTTAGTTAACTTTGATGTCCCCTGGCCTTTGTGCCTTGGAATGCCACACATTGTCGTCGTATAAATTGACCGACGCCTGCGTGGTTTTCTGCATTCTCTCTCTCTGCAGCATGCCACACGGTCAGCCCTTTCCGCCGGGCACCGCCCCCACCGGGGCACAGGGACCACCACAACCAGGCCCTCCCCAGCAGGGCATGCCCCAGGGCCCCCCTCCGCAGCCCGGACAGCCGCAGCCTCCCTACGGTGGTGCCCCACCCGTGTCACAGGCCTACCCAGGCTACCCCCCCTCACGCCGCCCCCTCCTCCCAAGCTGGACCCTACCACTCAAATCCCAGCCCGACTCCAAGCAGTGCCGGCAACCCTTACGCCAGGGGAGGCTCCCTCCCCACTTCCTATCCCCGACCAGCACCAGCAGCTTATCCCCCAGGGGTACCAGTAACACGGAGCCGAGTGATGGCTACAGTCTTTCACCTCGCTCTCTCTGTTTCTTCTTGTAAGTTGAGCAAAGAGGTGTCGGGTTGGAGAGACGGGTTAGCCAGCAGATTCCCTCTTGTACTAATGGAACGGTAGGCGAATGAATGGGCACAGTGGAAGCTCTTTCGTCTCCGTGCGCAAATCAATTTGTGGACCACTAGCTGGAAAGATAGGCGCTTCTACAGCAGGGTTTGTGAAGTAACTGCAAATGCAAAATCATGTGCGTAGGGGCGTGTGGCCCAGAATTCTGAAGCCACAAATTGTTATCGTTCACTTTTGCAATTTTTTCGCAGAGGACAAATTTCGTATTACGTTACGATAATTTGGCGGAATATTGTGCAGATTGCCGCCCTCAGTTTGTGGGGCCGAGGATGTAATTGTATTTTTCTTCACTTGTCTAGCTTTTCTCTTTAAGTGCACAGATTAGAAATTATAAAAATTTCATGACCTAGGTGTAATGCTTCTGTGCTTAAATGCGGGCAGTTTATTTTCTTGTGCGCATGTGTAAATTAAAAATCAAGCTTTTTAACATTGCAAAGATCAAAGACTTTCTGTTTGGTGCTTTTGTGTGTGTATTTTAGTATATTTGTGAGATGAATGTACATTTCTGTTAGCAAACCTTTTAGTGCTTGGTTCACTTTACGTGTGGTAATGGTGCTCTGCTTTTCGCAGCCCCATTGCACATAATGTAATCCGTGTGCACGTGTTTAATACTTTAGCACTAAACTTATTGTCAAGAAGCTGCCTTACTGTATAGCCATGCTGCCTAAATTGTGTTTATGAAATTAGTCGTACTTTTCACATCCAAAGCAATGGATTTGTGCTTGGCTTGTAATGCAATGCAGCTCTTGGCTCTGTCTTTCATAATTATTGTGTGTTTCGCTAAGTTTTCTATGTGCCGTTTGAAGAAAGCCACGGAAAATAACTTGCTTTTGCTATACTCTTGTTGCTTTACATTGTACTCGCTCGTTGCTGGTCATTCCTTTCCCTTTTGGGAACGAAATAGCAGGACTTAAAGCAACTATGCTTGGCTTGCCACGTGGCTTGATTGCTGCGAAAGAAAGGTACACATTGGAACTTCAGTTCCATGCGTTTGGATGAAGTTGGCTTGTATGGTGTGGCTACCGTTTCAGTGCCTGCCTGTGGGGCTAAGCTTATCACATTTTGCTCGCCACTACTGTGAGTTGCTCTGACGAGCCATCGTGAAATATCACATAATTTGTGATCTTTTCGAATAGGTTCGTCGTAAATGGTGACACGTGGAATGCTTGGGGAGTGGCTTTAAATAGCAGTCTTTTTTTTTTTTTTACGTTTGCTTCGCTGGGTATTAGTAATCTTTTCAGGAAAAGATTGGATGTCAGGTTTTCTTAATGGCACACAACTTTTTCCAGTGCAGGCTGACACTGGTGTGTTATCAGGTGACATCACAAGATGAAGGTAACTGAACATAAAGTTTATTTTCGCTCACTGCGAGAAGCACACTGATTAAATTTCTTTTGCCAGCTGACTTGAAATAACAGCGTCTTCTCATATCTTGCCGCACTTATAGTCTCTCACATTCCACTCACTTTTATGCTTTGCCTTTTGTATATAATTTGGTGACTGTCGTTAGGTTTGGTTTGTGGGTAACTTCAGTGCAACTCCCCTTGTCCACAATCGACCAGCAAGTAGCATTTGGGCATTGAGGCAAGAGTTTGTGGCAACAACCATGTTGGGGGGCGGTATGGTACTGTGATGGCTTCTGTATGGCGTACACATTTTTACGCATAATAAACATAAGCTACTTGGAAATGCTTGCTGTTTTTGCATGAAAACAGACATGATCAAGCTGCTTCTGTAAAAACAGTCCCTGGGAAATTTCTTAATACTGCGAGCTGTGTACAGTAGTACGTAGGTAGGTACTTACCAGACAC
>JALIZH010016257.1:0-17930 GCA_030522465.1 Rhipicephalus appendiculatus | reverse complement strand
AACGCGAGGAGTCTCAAGGATCCCTTGAGATTCGAGTTTCGAGTCGAGGAGCGTTTGTGAATACGGGCCTAAGACTCGGCTTATCCCGCGTCGAGGAATTAGCGTGCCGATGTGACGAATGAGTTGAGTCCCAGTGTACTCCCGTCAAGCTAACTCCTTCACAATCGAAATCGAATACTTAATACTTATAATGCAATTTTTTTTCCTGATCAGCCAATCGGCGGTCATTGATCTGCGGGCTTTCATAATAAGTATTGCATTACCCATACGAGAGACCATGCACATCTGAGTATACCCATTTGCGTGCCTCTTACTTTCCGAGAAACTTCTTGCTTAGGCACCTAGAATCCGCAGACGTCATTGCTGATCCAGCAAAAGCTCGACAGAAGCTGCGAAAAACTGTTGCAAACTCATGGCCAAACATACTGTCGCTTTATTAAATATACAGGTTGTTTTTAGGGGCAAAGCTCCTTAAGCCGTGGGTCGTGCGTCCCCGTTGTATGTAGCCACCTCTCGTTTAGTAGATGAATATATTTAGGGGCAAAGCTCCTTATGGCAATACCTCGGCGGTCCTCCACAGAACACCTATACTATTATGTAGAGAAGGGAAACTGTACCTTTGACAGTGCAACACAAATAAGGGTAGCGGTGGCGTTCTGAACTAAAGTATCCGACCTAGAGATGGCGCTGCTAAAACCATCATCATCATTACGTTAGGGCAATATGGCTGCTGCATTGCTGGCGGGTGCGGGTGGTCGCGGTGCGCGCCCGCAGGTTGCGGGCGTTTATTCCACCGCTGTCGCGGGATAGTATTCGCGCGCACGGCAGCCTAATGTTACTACAAATATTTCCGCTATGTCGCCAGGTGACCGCGAGGCCTCAACTGGCAAAAAAAGCACGCCAAGCAAGTAAGCTTACATTGTTTATTGGCAATCGTGAATGTAGCAGTATACATGTAAACAAGGAGCACTGTCAGTCACAGAGTTGAACAATACACACAGAAAACAGTAATAGCCATCTGTTTAATAAAATTCCCTGCTGAAATTGAGCAACTTTGTCTCTTCCCTCGTTCAGAATACCATTTATAATACGCGGAACGACGCGTCAGATAACGATATTTACGAGCCACCCCTGTGTTCACTGTCTCTGCTTCTGCCTCTCAGTTTTCTTCCTCTTTCGACGTTTTAGTGGCTTTTGTTGAATTTAAACGATATTTACGTTGGGCGACCCAAGCACAGTACTTGCGTATGTACGTACAGTGCTGCCCGTTGTCTTTCTCACTACACATGCGCGTTTGAGAATTTGAGCTGTAATAAACAAACAGCATTAAAACTGCCCTCAAGAGATGCAGTGTCAGTAAGATTAGCCTGAGCCGCAATGTAATATTTTGACAAAACATTGGCGAGAGGCACATCGCGTTGAAAAAAAAAATGTGAAACCACGCTGTTATACTAGATATTCCTGCACACAACGCGTTCTCGTTATTCTGCGTAATATCCTTGTGTTCGTGCCTGCGCGTCCGATCTTTTTACGACTAATTCCGACAACTAGTTCAACTTTCAGTTGTGCTAACCTCGTCTATCCTGGGAAAACACCATTTACGAGACTCAGTTGAAAAGCAAACTTGGTTTATGTTTCAAAGAGGCGAAGAGGTTGCATTGACATAAGCACTTTAATTGAGTAACAGTTGGTGAATAATGAAAGCCTTAGCCCGAATCCAACATTTCAGCAAGTGAACATTCTTGTGAAGGTTGTCACGGAAGATAAGTTTACAGAATTGAGCTACCCTTGCTCGCCCACTGTTGATCAGCTGACACATGAGATAGAGGATGCCTGTGGGTGTTCCTAAAAGCACTCATTTGCAAAAAGAAACGATACACCAGTGGACAGCACTCGCAATACATTGCACATGAGATATGCACATACAATATGCAAATATAGAACATTAGTACACTAGACAGCTGGAAAGTGCTGGAAGCCACGGTAGCAATGTTGGAAAAATAGGCAGTGAGTAATCATTTTCGTCCAATCTGTATAATTAACTTTTTTTACGAGGGTTATCATAAAGTAAGGGCAGTTTGCTAACCTTTTAATATTTACACATCAGAATAAAGATTTATATGCACAGCACCATCTGTTAATTATCCGCGAAAGTACTGAAGTTATTGTTCTGGCTCAGTAGTCATCTGCTTGTCGGGGAATGCAGATAACAATGTTTGCGAAAATCGTTGCTCCCGCCTTTTGTGAGGTTGCCAATGAAATTCGATTTTTGCGTGCAAAAGAATAATTATCTCCAAATCATGGGTAGTTGTGCTTAGTTTACGGACCAACAGTGATGAGTGAAAGGTCAGAAAATGGTGTCGAGACTTCACAAACGGCTGCACAAATGTGTACAGCAAAGAGCAAAGCGGCAGACCAAGCATCCAGACCAATGAAACTATTCAAGTGGACAGGGCATTGAAATGAGATCAACGACTAACAGTTAGTGGTCTGTCAGATAAAGTTCCCCTTGTTGGCCTCACTACAATTTACACGATTTTAGCTGAAATGCTCAGATATCACACTTTCTTTAAGCTGGGTACCAAAAATTCTTACCGACCAACTCAAACACCTAAGAATGTCAAGTGGACGAGCATTTTTGGACGGCTACCGACAAGACAGATATGCCTTGTTTTCACGCATTGTTACAAATCACGATACTTGGATATCCTATGCAAGTATCCTTCCACTCTCCTATGCAACTTCAGAAACAAAACAACGATCAATGCAGTGGTTCCACTCCCCTTCACAAAAAACTGAAAAAATTCAAGAAATGTGTTTACTCCAGTCAGAAAATGATGGCTACCATTTTCAGGGACGAAAAGGGCATTCTTTTGGTTGATTTCACAAAATGTGGGCCACAGTTACAGCTGACATATACCGTGAAACGCTCACCAAGCAAAAATGTATGGTAAGAAATCGACGACGTGGCAAACTCTCGTCTGGAATCATCCTGCTCCATGACCACATGCGTCCTCGCACCACAGCCAGAACCAATGAGAAGATTCAAGGTATTGGTTGGGAACACTGATAACCCACCCTACTGTCCTGACCCAGCACCAATTGACTATTTCCTATCTTTTCACTTGAAACAGTGGCTCAGGGTACAACGGTTTGAAGACGGGAAGAAATTGAAGACCGCCGCTGTCCACAGGTTCATTTCCCAGGTAGCGAACTTTTATTTAGAGGGACTAAAGAAACTAGTGTGGTGATACGAAAAGTGCTTAGAAGCTAACGGTGATTATGTAGAAAAGTGAAGTAGGTTTGTGCTAAACTAAGCCCGCCAATAAAAACCTTTGCTAATGAATATTTATTTGTTTGGGACCAAACAGCTCTTACTTTTTGAATAACCCTCGTAAAATTGTTATGCTTTGCATTGACAAATAAATAAACGAGTCCATTTTTTTGGTGCCAACGGTGCATAGTCGTCAAAGACACTGCTCATACGATGGACGATTGCAGAAGCTGAACTCACATTTTCATTCGTCACTTCCTCCTAACTGTCTGCCTCACTCTTAACATTAGTATCATGCAAAACTAGCCTTTTTTGGCTACATAACTCACAGCAATACCAAGGAAATAGCTTTCAGTACCCATTCAAATCTTCAACATGTACAAACACTGGCCAACTCTAATGAACTCTGATTACACCTATTGAGTGCACTCAATTAACGCTCTCTTAAAAAACTCCACGTCGTGTCAGGTCTGTTATCATGAACAAATATTATTACAGTAAAAGCTCATTCATTCAAACTCAGTCAATTCAAAGTGACAATTAATTCGAACTGATGCCCTGGTCCCGGCATAGCCCTGTGTATTTCTAGGGGGGAATTTCTCAATAATTCGAACGCGTTGGTATCAACAACAGTTAGCTCGAACTGGGAGCCCATGGTTTTCTTCGCTTCTCGGAGAAGTCTGCCCAGAGTGATCACAATATGTTGCAACATCAAACCAAACTAAATTTACTAGAGATGCAAAACAACAAAACAGCATCATTTCTCAGCAGATGAGATTTCAGATGCTGCACTGGAGCCCTTTGGCAAGCTACAAACAATGCTCATGGATTCACGAAGGAAGAAACGCAAGTGAATGCAAATTACCGATTACTTTTAATTTTGATTGTTATATCTGTCATGTAAATAAACGTGTTTTGGAGCATAAATATCATATATTTCGACATTAAGGCTAAGTGCTCGCAATGCACGTCGATGCTTTTTTTTTGGCGTGTCACAGACTGATCAATTTTGTTCGCTGTTAGAGCTCCATGAACTTAATTTACGAATTCAGTTGCCACAAACATGTAGTAGCGCCTAGTTCGTGATAACGAGCCCAGATGTGGCTTCTTTGGATTCTGCCCACGCATTGTGGCACAATGTCTGTTCATTCTAGTGCCTGCCCACTAATTTGAACAATTTCACATTCCCTTTCGAGTACGAATGAACGAGCTTTTACTGTATTTGCCATTTGTCTGTGGCTCAACTTCACATACAAAACAAATTGCTTACACAAATGCAACTGTGATGTACCCTCTTTTCTGGACAGTGCGTGTTTACATATCATCCCATTAATGTATTGGCAATGTTCATTGAACAGAGCTAAAAAACGAATTTTTTAGTTACTTTACAAATTCCTCAGCCTGTTCCATAGAATACTGCCCAAAATGTCCTTATGCACATGCTTTCATTCACCTACGCCCATCATCAAACATAATGTATTCCAGAGTAGTGACCTGGAAGTGCCATCCAACAATACTTATACACTGAGGTGCCCTTAAATCCACTCATCTCCAGGTGACCACTGCACGACATGTCTTGTTTAATGAAGGGACGAGTGCTTGCACACAGTTTCCTATTTTAGAACCTTCACAATGTTATTCCCAACAATAAGCAGTACCAGTAACTTTTCGTTTCAGCACTACTGAGCTGTTCTTGCCATTCCTTTGCAATAGTCTTCGCATTCACAGCAATTTATACTGAAAAAGCAGTGCTGCTAAATATGCACTACTACTGACCCATTTGCTACCTAGCTATATGTGATACTCTATGCAAAGTTTGACACGTAGAGTGAAGTACAGTATGTGCACCCCATCACATGCACTATCCAAAAGATTTGAAGCATGCACATTTCGTCTAAATTGAGTAATTCATGAAGCAAGAAAATAATTGGTGCACCCAATTTTGTACTGCTTCGGCATACTGTACAATATCACTGCTTTTCAGTATACCTAAGGCTTGCGTTTGTATGCCTCGTAAATATTGGTGGCCCATGGGGTTGTCACTACGGCAACTGTTGAGCTTCTTACGACTTGATGTGGGTAGCTTGGAAACCAATGATCTTTCTTTTGTCCAGTTTCCTGAAAAGAAAAAAAACCGAGTCATGAGAAAGAGTAAGACAGAAATGGTTAAACAAAAATTTGTTAAATAAATAAAGTGTCTACAACCATACCTTGTGAGGATTTTGTCCCATGAGTTTACTGTCAGTGATGACACATTCTCTGCTGACCTGAGGTAGGTTCAGAGATAAAGCATCCAAGCGTATGCTGATAAGCGCAGTTCCTTGGAGGCTGTGGTTGGGCTGAAAGAGGAAAAAAGCAGTCATGGTTACTATAGTAGAAGAGTGAATGTATTTGTGATTAATGTCTAAGAAGAATGTATGTGAGAACACTACATGAAAACAATATGTTTGTGAATTTGTTTTAGAGATGCCCATCAGTGGACAAAGCTAGTTAATTGCCCAACTGGATAAACTATATGGTATATAAAAATGTAACTGTCCCTGCTTATGAAAATGTTCAAATGCGTATACATACTGTAAGTTCACTTGGCTTTACCATGCATTTAATTTCAGAGCATATCTCGCAGCAGACTCGTTTGCGCAGAAACAGGTAAAAGTTAGGCTGTGATCTATGTGGCAAAGTTAAGCAGTAAAGATATTATCTGCAAATGTGAGAACGCAGTAAACAATCTGAGAAACAGGGGCGGCGCCAGGATTTTTTTACCAGGGGGGGGGGGGGGGCACCCAGGATGAGTCAGTTTCTTCGGGGGGGGGGGGCAGGCGAAAATTCTGGGGGGAGGGGGCAGGCGAAAATTCCCCGCCTCTGCGGGAAAATGTCATTAGAACTCACAAGCTATGCATCTCATCAGCTGGACAAGTCGTAAAACCTTATGAATTGACAAAAACCGTAGCGCATGCAAAAGAAAGAGGCTATGTTCAAGTACAAAGCAGTGCATTTTCACTCACCGGTGCCCACGCGCACATTTTGCATCGTTATTCCGTTTTCGTAGGTAGTCTCCGTTGAATTTTCACGCTGGAAGCTGTGCAGCCCGACGTTTATAAAGTCGGTGAAGCGCCGCAGCTGACATGATTCACAGGCTTTAGACACGTTCGCCTTGAGGTAGCGGCATGGTAAGTCTGACACACAAACTCGCATTGATATATCAAAGGCGATCTGAAACGGAGCTGCGTTACCATAGCTGCGTGATGCCGATCACAGAAAACGACCGCGGGACCGCGGTACAATTTGAATGAATTAACCGACCGAAACGCAAACGATGCCAATGGGCTGCTGCTTTTCGAGCGTCAGTGTAATCTCAATACTTGTTCTCAAACAATCAAGCTCTTGTAGTAATTCTAGAAGTAATATTAAAACCAATCCCTACTACCTTTATGAAAAATGACACGGTAACTAAGCTTCTAACAATCTTTTGACACATTTTAAAACGAAATATTTGGCCTCGTTGAGCGCCCCTAACACGGAAAATCCGAACTAACTTATCCGACCGCTAAAAGAGGAGTTAGTAGTTACACTATACGCGCATTTCGATGGAACTCGCCGTGGTCGATTTTTTCGCCCTCTGCGGCCATCGCTGGAACTTGAGAGTCTCCGGGGCCTGGGTCCTCGGTTGTCCATGCACTCTGAGTAGCCAGTAGGTACTGGATTTCGACCTCCAAGGTAGTGCCGGTGTGAGATGTCTCCTGTGCGTGATTAAACAATTTAATAATTCACGACGTACATGTAAAATTAAAGTGAGCTGCGAGTCGCCATGACTCTCATCGACCCTTTAGTATAAATGCGTCCGATCTCACGTTGTTGATGATGTGCTGCGCAGAATTTGCGGAAGATTACCGGTTTACCGCATTCACTCCGTGGATCTGGTGTCGTCATCTCCAGTTCTCGTCTCGTTTCCGAGAGGGCGCTGTCCTATAGACATGCGTACAATATGGCGGTTGGGTGAAGGTACGCTAGATGGCGTTGGCGGTGCAGCTGCTCTTCGATTGCGCGGACCGCCGTACGAGTGCGCTTGCCGGATCGTGCTGCTTGGCGGACTATGGACGACGACCGGTCGTTGAAGTTTGAATAAAATTTCACACACACTATCGCTTCGATTACTGCTGGGCGAAACCACTGAAGATTTCACGGTGTAACCATGATTGCTTCAGTCACCATAACTCATCGACCCTTTGGTATAAACGAGCCCGATCTCACGTCGGTGATGATGTACCGGGCAGAATTCACGGAAGATTCACGGTTTACCGATTAACCTCCGCAGCTTCGCCCACTCATCATCATTCACTCCGTGGATTTTAGACATCATTGATTTTTTTAATAAAAATTCTATGACAGTCAGGCTTCTGTCATTCTCGCACATGCACTTCATGTCGATGCGGAAATACTTTCCCGCCGCTAAAATGACGTTGACCCGACTAATTAACAAAAACTCGTTAATTACCTTGCATTACGTGCAACTTTAGTGATTTCTATAAAAAAAAAGTATGCCATAAATTGGCACGCTCTATAACTTTGTTATATAAACACCTGCCCTCAAGTCAATAATTAAAAAGTTAGTGAGGGAGTCTCTGTTAATTATTCGCAACAGTGTCATATCAACTGCGGTAAAATATTTCTGCCTCAACGTGGAGTTCGTGTGCGAAAACGACAGGTCATAGGATTTTTATGAAAATTAAGGTAGCTTCGCACTAGTGGTGCCAAGCCTGAAGAAAGGGCGGAGCTGGCCAGCCTTCTTTCTTTTTTTCTTTTCGGTTTTCTCTTTCTTTCCTCCTTTCTTTCCTTTTTATTTTCCATTGTTTCTGTCTTTCTTCTCTTCCTTTCTATTTATTACTATTTTTCTTTCTATTTCTCGCTTGCTTCTTCTTTTTTTTTTTTCAATTTTTATACGTGGTTTTGCCTGCTTTAGCCAGGGTCCCTAAAGTGCTCCGCACTGAATATCATCATCAAGGCGCTCGAAGAGCAAGAGGAAGAAGACTTCTCTTTGGCGCGAACGCGCGCTGCAGATGGCTATGCTATACGCGGTTTTGCCTGCGTTACGCCAAGCGACGACGACAGCATACGGCAGCATACGACAGCCAAGCCCCCTAAAGTGCTCCGTACTTAAGAATCTCTATTGCATAAAAAAAAAAGAAAGCACACTGTAGTATACTGCACGTTCGTGATGCCGCTACGTGCAGTGTATTTGATGTCACAGTTCCAAATGTGTACTGCTTCTTTCCTGCCTGTTTCACCCAAAAAAAATACCGTAACTCCGCTCCCTTGCATCTTAAAAAAAGAAATGTAGTTTAAGAAGCTTCTTATTTGCTCTCAAGTGCTGTCATGCAGCCACATCCTCCTCGAATTGTAATATCAGCCTCAGTAAACCTTCCTGGGTCACCGTTTTTACGCACCACGTTCGTAGTAAAGCCGTTGCGGAATGCCCCAGCAACGGCCGTGTTCCATGGTACTCTGATACAGTGAAACCGCATGCTGTGACGCACTGGAAATATGGTCCGCGTGCGGTCCACAATGACGCACCCCGTCTACGATCTCAAGTGGAGGCGACAGCTATGAGCGATGCTGTAAGGTACGATGGGCGCGGCCTCGTGACAGGCCCACAGGGCGACACGTATATGATAATCGCTCCATTACGACGAAGCCCAACTTGACGCCTCGCTGCACACCGCGACCTTTTCACTTCTCAATGGCACGCAACAGACGTCAGCGCGTTTCACGTTGTGCGAATGGGAGAGGTGGAGGTGGCAGCTCCAATATTTATCCAGTATGCATTTTACCCGAGTTGTGCATTTTAAGCGAGCATGTGTTTTAACCGTCCTTTGGTCAAGTGGTTCGAGCCTGCGCCTCGAATGCAGGAAGCACTGGGTTCGATTCCCTGTGCTGCGGGGCGCACGTCAGTTTTTCCGCTTTTTTCGTTCCCTCCTTTTCAGCCTTCTCTGAACTAATCTGCGCCGTGGGTCCTTCCTCTTATCAAACCAATACTATAGTATTCGTGTACGATTATAAGGGACCCGCATAGCCCTATTCTCTTTGGTTAGGTCTGCTAAGCTTTAGGTTAAAAAGAGAGAGAGATGCAAGTTGGAAAGGCACTGAGGTACTCTTTAAAGGGGCGACACTGCTATACATTCACTCTGGGTGCACGGAGAAAAAGAAATAGACGAAACACAGGAAGAGTAAAGAACACAAACAAGCTATATTTAATTCCAACCGAAGCTTTATTTCTAAAAACGAGCCGTTATAGTGAAAAAGTACAAAAACACACAGAGTCAGCGCAACAGTGGGTTGGTTTCAAGGGCACATCATTGTTCTATCCCGAGGAAGGGGAATTTTTGAGGACTCGTTTCTTTCCGAAGGTCCAGGTTCGGTCCCTGTCAGCGGCAAGTTGTCTCTTCGTCCACTTTTCTGTCTTCACATCTATATCACAATTATTGCAATACACTTAAAAATGTCCATTTCACGTCCACTATGCGTTCCTTGGCTCCATTATCTGCTGGTACATTTTTCGAGGGTATTTTTTACACTTCCATACAAATCTCCTGTATACATAGACGGCTCTGAGCAAGTGTGAGCATCAGCAAAAGCTGGTAAGATATTTTATTTGGATGTTAAAGACAATTTTTCCGTGGCGCACCTACCAAAATCGACACTAACTTGAAGTCAGGCTACAGCATGGTGTAAAATATATATTCTTTGTATCGTGCACCGTGGACAACAGTCACGGCCGCTCGATGAAAAGACACGGTTTGTTTTCGGCTGTGCTACAGTACTATTTCCGGTGATTTAACGCAGCAATCTGGCAAGTCGTGATGACGTCAGGCACCAAAACTTATAAAATGGACGCTCAACCATGGAGCGGAGCTGCCGTGGAAACGTCACGATATCTTGCACGAACACGTGACGAGAAGCTCATACTGTATTGTGACGTCACAGTACACTATAGGAACTGAAACTAGGTTTCAAAAACCCACTCTATAATTAATTTTTCAGGGTGCACTCACGCTTAGCAGCACATTTTTTTTAGGCTCTTGGGCCATTGACTTTTCAATTGACGCAAAAAACCTTCTGAATGTTTTCGTGTCAGTAACCCTTTAAGATTCTATCCAAAGATGATCATTTTTCATGCACTGTCGCAGAGGCTTTGCTGACTTGTCTATGTTCTTTACTCCTCCTGTGTTTCGTCTGCTTTTTGAGCGCTGCACCCACAAGGAATCCATATCAACTGCCCGGTTAACCACGCTACTGCTATACAACTCCCCTGTCCAATAGCCCGTGGCTGCGACGCTCAGTGGATTACTACGCTGCCCTGCTGAGCATGAAAGGCTGGCTTCGATGCCGGTTGCGGCGACCGCATGCATTCTGATTGGAGTGAAGTGCGAGAACTCTCGAGCACAGCGTGAACTTCGTGCACGATACAGAAATTCACGTGGTCAGAATGATGCCGCAAAGCGTGCTCCACAATTACAGCGTAGTTACGGCACGTTAAACTCAAGAATTTTCTGTGCCTGAAACTCCTTTATACCCCTTGTATTATAGCGTGTGTATGCTTGACTTCAGTATTTTTTAAATTTGTCTTTCTTTGAGTTTTCTTCTAGCTATCCGATCGAAAACAGAAGCAACACTGGACATGATCGGTAAGCTCCACGCAAAAGCCCCCTTGCAGGGAAATTCAACCTGTGTAGTAGAATTTCGTGTTACTCGTGAGTCAAACGGTGCAATGCCTTTTGCAGGCCTTAGCCGCTCGACACGCGTGTCGCGGTATAGCGGAATTTTTTGGGATCCATTGGTCTTCTTAACAACGCGTGGGAAGCTTCGACATTTCCAGCCTGTAAAAGCCGTTTTTTTTTATTTTTTTGCTGCAGTAATATATGGCAGGGGGCTCAGCAGCACAGAAACAGTGACTGTGCTATTTCTACTTCACATTTTCACTAAACAAGTGGCGTAGCCAAGGGGTGGGGGGGGGGGGGGGGAAGGAGTTTGGGGGGTTCAAACATTTCCGAATTTTCTTTTAATTTTGCTTGCGTATATATACACGCACACATACAAATGCACGCACGAACTGGTTAACGCCCCCTCCCCCCCCCCGAAAAATATTTTGGCTACGCCCCTGCACTAAACTTATAGCAAGCGCAGTCACGGGAACAGACGTATACGTTTATGTACAAGATTTGAAAGGTTGGTCTAAACCGGAAACGCACTACCGTTCACGCAGTGCCGGATCACCGTACAGGTGAGCAGCAAGAATAGTTGTGGTGACATCTTTGGTGATGGACCTTTTATGCGTAGAGGACGAAAAACTGCGATGACTTTTCATCTGCTTATCGGCTAGCGTAAAGCTTCCGTTGGTGGCATACTAACGTGCTATCGTTTAACAATTTTCTACTATGAGAGGACTTCTGAGGCCCAGAAACGTCTCAGACATCTTGTATAGTTGCACATACCGTCGCAGGCAACCGCCGCTTTTCAAGCTATTCACGCCCAAATAACCACTTCGCTCACGCTCTTGCAACTGACAGGTATACGATTACCTCTTGATTAGTAACGGTAAAAAATGTATATATATATATATATATATATATATATATATATATATATATATATATATATATATATATATATATATATATATATATATATATATATATATATATATATATATAGTCTACAATATATATATACGGAGGCCTAAAAAAGGCAGGGAAATATATTTAAGTAAAATAGAAAGGATGCCACGTATCGAACGATCACGGTGAGTAAGTATAAAAAATTCAACCAGCTCCGCTTCGGGGACATTGACGAAACAGCGTTTCGCAAGTCGTTCAGATATGTCGTATCACTGCTCTTTATTAAACACTCTTTGTTAAGCCCTGAGGTGGTAGTATAGCCACCACTTTTTATAACCACATAGTATCACGTGACAGAGGTGTGACTACTATAACGGGCACGCCATTTTTCGGGCTAACTGTTGCCTTGTTCGTTTTTTTGCGGAAGTTGTGTGTAGTGGGATTCCACCAATTTCTGTGGCACACACGCGTTTATGATGATGGTAGTTTTCTGATAGGCCGAACAGATTTCTGTGGCGCATGCCCGTTTATGGTCCCCACCTTCTTTACCACGGATCCCGGACATGAAATACTCGACTAAGAGCAGATTCGCTGTTAAAACACGATGTAGGCTAAACCTATAATTGCTCTCGCAATTAAGTCTGAAGTATTTTGAACTCATGTGTTAACGCAAGACAACCGAAAATTCAGTGCCTATGAAGAAGAGCCTAAAACACGCCGTTGGGACTCTTATGATAAAAAACAGAGGATTTGGTATAGCAATGTTTCCCGAAAACCCTTCGTAACATGCTTGAAATAGCTCCTACACAGTCAGTATGGCTAATTTACTAAGCAGTAAGCAGAATTTTGTTATACTGCATGCGCAGCTAGACTATCTTATATTCATGCTCAACATTGTCTTCACATAACGATAAACTCAAGTGGAATCTAAATATCTAAACAACAGTCGAATTGACCCCGACCGTTGGAAAGTGGGAATAAAGATCGCAACTTATTTGGGCATTTTACAAAAGACACATGGAAGTAAAAACGGCGAAAAAAAAAGCAGTAGCGATACATAGGAAATGCGTAGGATTCGGAAGAAGCTCAGTTAAGGAAACGCTTATTTTACTAACAATGAAATAATGATTTTAGGAAATCTTTGAATAAAGATACAAGAAAAACATACGGTACGGCTTGATATCTTCTGTTAGGTAAATGCTTGTTCTATTAGATATAGCATCGCTACCGGTGGTGCAGCAGTTGTTAGAATACTCTTTTGAATAAGTCAATCTCGTAGCGTCTAAGTGAAACTTAAGTACTCGAGATCCTTCAAATGCTTGGTGTGTGAAAGACACGCAACGCAAGGCAACCGCCTTGTCACATTTTTCAGACATCGTAACGAATCACCACGCAAGAGAAAATTTGACAAGCACACTATAGCGGCATCAGAATCCGCGCAATAGATGCACCACGCGGAGCAGGCTTACTCCAGTGTCATGGCGAAGACAGAGTTAAGA
The DNA here is from genome assembly GCA_030522465.1 of Rhipicephalus appendiculatus. NCBI lineage: Eukaryota > Metazoa > Arthropoda > Arachnida > Ixodida > Ixodidae > Rhipicephalus > Rhipicephalus appendiculatus. The sequence continues at coordinate 4,545 of JALIZH010016257.1, read as the reverse complement.
CGGAAAAAAAAATCACGCCATATCCACGAAGTGAATGATGATGAGTGGGCGAAGCTCGATCATTTTCATCCATGGCAGAAAGAGAATGTGTGGTCTGGAACGCGCTTATACGTCATGTTCATCAGTGTCATCGTTATCACGTGTAGTGGGTACATTCCACTATACTGGAACGCGCTTATACTTCATCGTTATCACGTGTAGTGGGTACATTGCACTACACGCGGCTATCTACCTACCTACCTACTACTACTACTACAACTACAGAGGAGGGACAGACCCACACCTTTAGGAGCTTCGCCCCTAAAACACTGAGAAAACAACACGTCAGCTGGGCTTAGACGTTCGCGCCTTTGTATTTTTCGAGAAGGTGTGAGCGCAACCACGTGACTCTGTTCCGCCAGTAGGGACGGACAGACCTCATCGTCTGCCCTTTCACTGGAGAACTGTCGCGAAAAGGTAAGGAATGTCACTGCCTTTAGTTTTATTCTGGTGGCTTAGTGACGCAGTATCAGCTTGAGAAGCGGAGCTCAGCTAATGTGTATTGTTTGAAACGGTGGTCGATGTACCTTGTATCTTAAGATACACGATACATCCCTTAATTTATCGGAAATGCAGATAATGATACACTTCTTGAGAGACGTATCGCGACAAGTTGTTCCTCGAACGGTGGATCCCTGGCAGCCTAGCCCCGGGCACAGCAACAGGCGTTGAGCAAATAAAGTTTATTCAACTGAACACAGATACTGGATACTCAAAGAGTATCAAGACAGTATCTAAGATGCAAGTATCTTCGATACTGCCCAACAATGGCGTGCTTGATGCACTATTTTTTCTTTCTTTTTGGTTTTCTTCTTTCTTTCTATCGCATTACGCAATGCTGCCTCCTAAGTTTTTCTTTCTTTTTTTGTTTTTTGTCCTTCATTCAAGCCGGAAATAATACCCTCACCTACGTTCTTGACATCTGTTGCTACAGGCAAGAACTGTGGTCATGTAGGAAGCAATGAAATGTGACAGTAAAAGACGACACTAAAACATGTCAATGTAAATTAATTAGTGATTGTGATAAAAGACCAGATTTTCCTGTTAGAATAGACTAATCGCCGATGAGCTCTTGATCTAGAGAGCATCGATTATTCGAAAATGGCGCATACAAATACGCATGTGACCAGCGCTCCTTTTACGGCCAAATTTGCATACACATGCAATTCCGCGCAGTACCCTGCGAAGGAAATATCGCTCCTCCGTCTTCAATCGTCAAGTTATGTTTCCACGTGCAGCTGGTGACACGTACTCGATTTGGGACGGCTAACTGCGCTCCCGTGGCAGAGTACTTACATGCGAAGATGATTAAACGCTAGAGTAAGCTTTTCAAACGATTATGGTTACCCGCGATCCTATTGACCTGGAGGTGTTTAATCTTATCGAAATAAACTGGTCAAGGAGCTTTGAAAGTCAGAATCTGCATTTCGAAACCGCTTCTTCGATAAGAGGAAAAATAACTCGAAATTGTTTCGGAATATCAAAACGACACATTTCTAAAAGTAAATGGAACGCCCTTGGTGAGCTCATTATCGAAGGTAATGCGGTCTCCAAGACTGAATTACCTGAGAGAGAGAAGAAAACTTAATTTCCATTCGATTGCTGGGTTAGGCTCTTACCTAGGAGCTAACGGGGAGACTGGGTCTCCCGCCAGCTTCCTCGGCCTGATAGAACAAGGTTAAATAATTATTTACAAGCTTTACGACTTCTGGGTGCCCACAAGGAGAGCTTAGTTTCGTATCAAACACTGTTAGAGAATCTGTAGTATTTCATGACACTGATAATGGCGACATATCTTCAGAACTGATGAACCTTTTAAACGACCTCTGCTAAAGATTACAATTGCCCACAAATAAAGACAGTCAAGTTTGTTGCTGATATTTTTCTCTTTGTTTAGTACATACAATCCGTCAGAGCACTGCATTGGCGGTATTCCCCGAAGCAATAAAAACCGCGAAGGTTTCTGTTATTTTCAAAGGTGGTAGAAAAATATTTTATCTAAGTATCGTCCGATTTCTGTACTGCCTTTATTTTGAAAAACCCTTGAAAAAAATTTTAGTGAAGAGAGTAGTCATTACGGGGGAAAAAAACCGGCAGATCTCACGTACTGTTGGAGTCGATGTAATGCGAAGCAGCCAGCAAGGAGCAAATCATGCTGTACATAATATGCATGTCATTATTTACATGTTAGGACCTGTGATTTGTGTTCGTCAAACAGTCACGTCGCGCAATAGAAATTTTGGTACATATCAAGCTAGCGAACTGGACGCAAGCACACAGTGAGTATGGCATATAAATGGCATTGTAGATGACATCCATGCCAAGATTTTCATGTTACCACCTGCCACGTATGTCCGCTTAAGTTTTTTACCTGGAATCGCAGCGAGACACGAGACCAATCTGCCTCCGTTTCGCATGCGTTCGTATCTCTCGCGCTTTGCGTATCGTACAGACGCCATCCGCGTTCCAGCGTTTAAATTGACAGACACTTTGTCAATTCCAAAGTGTGTTCCTCGAACGCCTGTGCCCACTGAGACGGGGTCGGTCAGAAAAAATTGAAGGACACTTTGTACATTCCAAAGTGTGTTCGGCGAAAGTGTGTGTCCATTCCACTGATCATGCCATGTCTTTTTTCTTTTACACTCTCAGTGGGATAAGACACAAACCGAATGGGTGCGTGTTTTCTTCATTAATTTTTTACCGTGAATCGCAGCGAGACGCGAGACTAATCTTCCTCCGTTCGCATGCGTTAGTATTTTCTCGCGCTTTGCGCATCGTGCAAACGCCATCCGAGTTCCAGCTCTTAAATTGACGGACCCTTTGTAAATTGGTAAGTCTATTCCGTGAACGCCTGGGTCCATTGGAGACGGCGTCGGTGAGAATGATTGCAAACTCTGGGCACAGCGACGCTACGCAAGCAAAGCGCGAGCGCTATAGAGTCCGACGTGACCGGCGTCCGTCTGCGCATCCCGGCGGCCACCTGGCCCCGTGCCAGAGCTCGGATGGACGGACGGACGGACGGACGGACGGACGGACGGACGGACGGACGGACGGACGGACGGACGGACGGACGGATGGATGGACGGACGAACGAACAGACAGACGCCGGACGGAGGTCGGACGGACACCGCATGGACACCGGACGGACGTGAGCATGAGACATTAAAGGCTTTCGCCTTAAAGATTACACCATCTCCCGCTAAAGGGAACCATGTGTAGATGCGAAGCAGCGGGCGCTAACGCTTACACTGGCGGCGGCATTGACGCTGGCGCTCATCGCAGCGTTGCACAGGAGAGAAACCTGGGGGGCGCAAAGCACGCAGTGATGGACCGGTGTTTCCTACTGGAACATCCCAGTCGCTGCTAATGGGCGATGAGAGACAGAAGACTCGGACTGGACCCACAGACCCGCAGTCCGCTTTTAGTTAACGCGCACGCTGCGAATTTTTTTATCGTTCGACAACGCACAGGAGAAATCTCCCACCGGCACCACCTTGCAGGTCAGGATCCATTGCCATATATACGGGGTGGCCAGTGAACGGTTGTGCAACGCGAGCAGTCGGTTTTTAAAGACGATAGTCTTTCTTGGGATAGTTAAACGCAAAAATTTTGGTCTGTCTATCTGTCTGTCCATGACCCGATTCAGCTAGCTACAGGGCCAAATTTTACCTAATTTCTGAACGCCCAGGCATCTTGAACTGGTATTTGCTTTCATACTTGGGAACATATTCGATCAAAAAGCAAATACTACGCATACCTGAGGCGCAACATTAATATGTTAGTGTCAGGTCGTGTGTTCTTTTATTAGAAAATACATAGGTACGCAATTCTAAAGACCCTAGTGTTTTATCAATGCCAGCCAGATGCAGTCAATTCAACGTAGAGTAGGCGCTATCTGAGGCAAGGCAAAACATAGTAGTACGGCCGGCACAAGACTATCGTCTTTCGAGGACATTTGCAGCGAAGCACGCAGATACGCGGCCAATTTTTTCAACCAAGAAACTCGCTAGCAGACGCTGCCTGCGTCGGCGTCGCGAGGCGAGAGAGGGGGGAGCGTAAGAGAGGGGAAGACGCGCATGCGCAGTGGGGGTGTGGACGCCGCGGGCAAGGATGCCTAGACGAGAGAGGGGGAGCGTAGGCGGGGTGAAAGGGGGGGAGCGTAGGAGGGGGAGAGAGGGAGGGGACGCGCATGCGCATTGAGGGTGTGGCCTCCGCGGGCAGGGATGCCTAGAGGAGAGAGAGGTGGAGAGGAGGTTTTTTATTTTTATTTTTTTAATGGGTTGGCGCATGCGCAGCGGCGGTGTGGACGGACGGACACCGGACGGACGGACGTCGGACGGACGGACACCGGACGGACGTGAGCATGAGACATTAAAGGCTTTCGCCTTAAAACACACACAGGACGACAGCGAACTAACAATGTTCACAGCTCGACACTTAAAGGGACCGACAACTGCCCAGAACATGAACTGAGATGGCTCCACTGATGAAAAGATTGTGCGTCGC
>JALIZH010016256.1:0-16284 GCA_030522465.1 Rhipicephalus appendiculatus | reverse complement strand
GCTTCTTTATTTCTTTTGACATGTTATGTACTGTTACGAATGGGGTTGCGTCGTATCCCACCGCTGCCACCACTGTTACGAATGGGGTTGCGTGGCCGGTGCGAACGCGTGCGGGTGTCGTGCTCGGAGCAGTCATCAGGACAAGTTGGAAGACGGAAAATACTTTATACAGAGTATTTACATGTTGACGGTCTTCGTGAACAGGCTGAACAGGCACGGCGCTCCTCGATGCGCCGGATTAAATGTGGTAGTTGGGGTCCACCCCCATATCCTCCTCTCCACGCGGTGGCCAGGAGTCCGCCAATCCTGCACCACCTGCTGGTGCACAATAGTGACCACGTCTGCGCCTCCAAGGGTCAGTACCTGGTCGATGAGAAAGGACCACGAGACTGGGGAAAGACCGCTCTGGTGACCCTGTTGGGGAGACGGTGGCTTGTCGACAGCGCCGGTCGCAACAGGGTGGGGTAAGACCGGCCCGGCGAAATCAGCAAGGCGTCGGCAAGGGTGCGGCCCAACACCAACGTGCGCGGGGCTTTATTGTTCCTCCCGCTCTGGTATGTGGACTTGCAGTCGCGTAGAACGACGACCGGAGTCGGTGTTCGGGGGCTGGCAAGGGCGTGGCAAGGGCGTGGCACAACAGCTCCCCCGCCACCAAACAATGCATCAGGAGGACGTGCGGCTCCACGCGGCTCGGCTGAATTGATGCGGCCGGACACCAGGCTCGTCCATGGGTCTCGAGGCGAAGCTCTCAGGAGCATAGCTGTCTCTCCAGGCATTCCACACGAACACGATGCTTTCACGGACTCATGGTTCCTGTGGATGAGACGAACTCGACGGGACAACCATTGTCAAACCACACCTAACGCTGCAAGTGCCCTCTGCACACCCCTCGGAATGCCAGACCAGAATAAAACAAAACATACCTGACGACTAGCGTTCCCCCCTTAAATAAAACGAGGAGAAGTGCGTATCTCATGGTGACAAGCCCAAAAACAGACCTCAATTTCTGGTGTTGACAAAACAACAACTTCGAGAGAATATAAGAATGGTAATTGTACTATAGCTACTTAGGCAGGAAAAGTAAACAATCAGGGAAGCCAACGGAAGTTCAAAGGCTTCGCTAAATCCTCTCTTAGCGCTCTCTTTAACGCGTAACACAGTAACACAACAGTTTTCTTAACTATAAAATAAAAAGTGAAACTAAAGATTACGCGCTCGACATAGAACAATGTTGAACTACCCTTCCCTAAACGCTTACGCTAACTAGTACAAAAACAAAACAAAACTCAGCCTACAGCTAGCGTAGTTGAAATACTTATCAACCACAACGCCAGGAGGTTACTCTCTAAAATATCGACACGACGTAGCTCAAAATTACTGACGCTACAGTAAACACAAGTGACATTTCTCGACACATTTGGACGTAAAAGTCATACGCATGACAAAAGAACTCAATAAACGGTCATCGTGACAATTAAACTGTCCAGTAATACCTCAAAGTGTCCTCCATTACAAACCCGCGACGCAACATCAGCAGATGAAGTAATCTCAAAACTTCAAAACTGAATACGCTGTCAATCAATACCTAAACACAGGTTACCGCGGCGTTTCCACGAACGTATACCCTTTCATACGAACTCTGGGGAGTCGCGCATTCCACGACTTTCGTGAATGGCGATCCCGACAAAAGAAGGAGCGGTTAACCCGCCCGACAGAGCAATTGGTCGCGCACTCCGATTTTCGACCTCCACTGCGCGAGAAGGCGGCCCGTGAACGGTTCCTTATGCTCACTCACCCCTTCCTCGTCAAACAACCACCCTTCCTCCACGGAGGGTAACGACCTTTGCTCGTACTCATAACTTCGCGAGTCTTCGCGGCATTCCTGCATCCTTTGTGCAGTGAAACAGATGAGACGAAGCGGCCACTTCGCGATCTAGAATTCTCTGAAACGTATCCCTAACCTCAACGTTCGGTAAAGCGCCGATTCTCAGATCAAGCGATCATACGATCCATAAACACTCACTGAATATAACAACGCAAAGGGAATAAACATAGCGTACTAACAGGCCCGTGTGGTTAATGCAACCACCTCACGTGAGACCTGATGAGCTAGAACCTCAACGACAACGCACTGAGCACTGCTGTGCACCTTAGCTCTACGCTACTCACATTCATAGAGCGCTGAAACATTAACTCAACATTAACCGTACACCATGTCCCTCGAAACTGAGGTCATCTAAACTCGTGTCTGAACCTAAATGTTCACGAACACCATGCAATGAAAATAACTTGATGCCATACACATCAGGAGCACCTGACAAAATCGGCGTTGGTTTCGTGCCAAATACCCTGCACCAAACGCTTCTCAAACTTGAGCATGTCGAAAACTCCTTTGGCTTTACGCTAAAACCTTCCGCTCAAGAAACGCTACTACTCTTTCAACATTGGCGGTAGTACAAATCTTCACTCGCGACTGACGTGCTCTCATAACAAAGAAAACTCTTTACGCAGACAGCGCGCTCTGATGCGACCACTGCTTCCGTACAATCCTTAACGGCTTAATAAAAAAAAAACACAACTCGTACAACGCTTAAAAAAACCAAAAGTAAGAAACTGTTCAGCTCAACAAACTCGTAGCGGAGATAACAAAGGAACATTACTTGAAAACAAAAGTAAACAAACAAATATCCCCTCAAGAAATTCCTGTGTCTCATTCTCCAAAAGCTTACAGCTGTCTCACTTCAATCGCACACGGGGCGGTCGCGGTCTTGGCGGATTTTGACGACTCCCGGGCCCACGACGTGCACGTGCTACCAGCTGAACTACGCCGTCCCGCTTCATTCGGGATTTCGGCCGGTTCCTGTCAGTTTGGCGGAGGGGACCCCAGGAAAGCGGGGGGAAACAATGGCCATGCCATCTTTGTGCTTGCTCCCGCGCGGTGCTTTGCTACTGTGGCCTTTCTTCTAGGACCACTGCGACACTCTTCTCTTCGCAAAGTTGCACATCTCAACCGTGCATTCCGTCGCGGCGATGAACATCTTTGTCCCCTACTTCGCCCCTTTCGCCGTTTACGCCTCACAGGACGTTTCACTGAACTGGCCGATGACCTACCCTTTTTCTCGCGCTGCGGTGTGCCACCTGTCTCGGGCCTTTGCTGTGCCCCACGTGCTAGCTTCTTTATTTTGCGGCGACGTTTTCGGCGGACCTGTCTCTCGCTGCTCGCAACTTTGCTTCGGGTTGCGTCATCGGCGGTTTCACAGCTCAAGGCTTCCTTCGATTCCTCAGCTCTGTTGCCTTGTCGGGCCGATTCACCTGCGCTGATCTGGCTAGCAGCCTCATCCATCGTACTCGCATGTACGGAACTCTCTCTTTTACATCGCTTTCGACGCGATCTCTTGCCCCTCGGGATGGCTCGCAATGCTAGAAGCCCCATCCATCGTACTTGCTTGTACGGAGCTCTTTATTTTACCACGCTTTCGACGCGGTCTCCTGCCCTCTGCACGGCTCTCAGTGCTCAGAGCCTCACTCGTACTCTCAGGTACGGAATTCTCTCTCTTACATCGCTTTCGACGCGATCTCTTGCCCTCGGGACGGCTCGCATTGCACAGAGCCTCATTACTCGTACTCGCTAGTACGTAACTCTCTACTTGTGGAGTCAAAGCTCCAAACTGCTGAACTGAGCTATCCTCGCGGTCATCGCCAGTTGGTACCTGTGACTGGACGACATCTGTGACGCTTTCTAAGCTAGTCAGCTTGCTCTGAGAAGTGCCCTCAATTAGCGATTCTCTATCGCTGTCATACACGGACCCTTCTCCTTGGCCTTCGCAGTCGGCCTCTCTTTCAAATGCAGAAAACGTGCTGCACTGCTCCCTCTGTATGCACTCTACAGGTAACACAGCCTCGCTGACACACAACGGGCTAGCCAAAGTGGCATTGTCAAACTGCGATTGGTCATCATACTTTCGGCTTTCAAATTCGGCCGACTCTCGTATGGTCGCGAACACCATTCTCTTTCTGCAACTTCTGGCTATATGACCTTTTCCTCCGCAGATGTAGCATACAACTGGTCTCCGCGCATCAAACGTGCGGTTGAAATCAATAGACGGATTTGAAATGCCCTCTTTATACTCCATGTCATGCCCTTCTTTCGGCTGTTCATCACGCTTTTCTTCCTCCCGTCTAAGGTACTCCGCGTGCCGGTTACTCATCTTCCCTCTTCCCCCATGCGTGTGCCGATCCGATTGTCTAGCCTTGAGCGTATGCCTAAAAGACGAGCTATATTTGCGCAATAGCGCCCCTTTGACCCTGTCATACGCTTCAGCGTCCTCTCTACTGAGTCTAGCTACCACATCGGCGGCCTCGCAGGGCAGAAGTGTTAGCAATTCCTGTGGCCAACTTTCGAGGGAGAATCCTGCCTTTTCGCACGTTCGCTCAAAATTGACAAGAAAAAGTGCGATGTCCCTGCCAACTTCGAACGGCTGCAAAAGGTCTTCCATCTTTACCGGCTCCCTTACAGCGGAAACACGCCTTGCTGCTGATAGCCTAAGTTCCATCTCCCTTAGCTCCAGCTCACGTTGCCTCTCGGCAGTTTTCTTTTCTTTCTTTTCTCTTTCATGTTCATCCCTTTTCTCCTGAAATGCGATTTTTCTAGCTCGAATATCCTCATGAGCTTCCTGGGCCTCCTCGACAGTCACTTTCTCTGCCTCCATTAGCGGGAGGATCTGTCGTCTACGTTTAGCGGAGCCAACCCGAATCCCTAACTCTTCGCAAATTTCAAGGAGGTCCTGCACCTTGAACTTGTCCATCGTGACACTTCACTCCGCCTCGTTTACCCTCTCCTTTAACTTAGCAGTCAAACCATCCAATTCTTGGCTGACTGAACAAAGTTAGAAATCTACAACAAAATAACCAAAACCTACTATCAAAGAGCGTTAGCTAGGTCTGGCAATACGAGAGGTAAACTTCAGGCACTCACCACACCAGGGTAGCTGACGCTGGCCGATCCCACCGAGCTGCCATCCACTGTTACGAATGGGGTTGCGTCGTATCCCACCGCTGCCACCACTGTTACGAATGGGGTTGCGTGGCCGGTGCGAACGCGTGCGGGTGTCGTGCTCGGAGCAGTCATCAGGACAAGTTGGAAGACTGAAAATACTTTATACAGAGTATTTACATGTTGACGGTCTTCGTGAACAGGCTGAACAGGCACGGCCAGTGCTGCCAGATGGCCCGAAGACAAAATCAGTAGCCGGACCCGCTAAAAATCAGTAGATTTTCCGAAAAGTCAGTAGATTCATTAAAAATAAATTTGATGACCAAATTAATTAATTAATTAGCAGTTCTAGTAATTAATTTCATTGTTTACACTTATTATAGTTAGTAAGCACTTACAAAAATGTTACATAAAATAAATATAATGGACTTTTTTTCACGATCGGTAGAGCATCCCTGGCGGCGAGAGCCATGTTCAGTGGACGCGACAACGTGTGTGTTCCTTCGCACCTGTGTTAGGGTCCCTCGTATTCTAGGGACCATACCTGTGGCCTCCGAGAATGCGCGCTGGCAGGTTTTGGGGGCTATGCGCAACCGAAAATGTTTCGGGTGCTCGCCGCTTGTGGCGCAGTCGAAGTATTTTCGGTGCACATGCGCAGAAGGCGCCCATGAAACCATCTGTCGGCAGAGAGCACGGTGGCGGAATGTTCGCCTCCGAGATTTGCTGATGCACATTCCAGTGGTCGTTTGCGAGCACTGACTTTGTTTGAAAGAGGTGAATTCAGCAGCTTGAGAGCTCTACAACGAGAACAAGCAGATATGTACGTTATGTCCCTCCTTCCTTATCATGTAATGGCCCGATTATTTTAGTAATAATGTTTCGTTGCTCTTTTACATCAATTTTTCGCAGAGCCTTCGGAGCGCTCAAAAACGACTCTGCGAATGTACCATAAAGCGCTCCTGACAACTAAGAGAATTTATCTCTCTTGCTGCATTAAAAGGTGCAATATGGAACACAAAACCACGCACTTGTGAAATTAATTCATATGTACACCCGAAAACAAAGGAAAGTCAAGAGTACGTATGTTTATCCCAAAAGGACAGATGTTCGTGGCAGCATTACCTTCCGCGGCCTATAGGTGGCGCGCGAAGTAAACCAACATGGCGGTCCGGAGGAGGATGGCGAGCGCAGAGCGAGCGAGTAGGAGGGCATGGAAGCGTGTTGTAGAACTTGTTTTGACAAATGTGATGACGCCAGGCCGCTTTCATTACGCGGCATCGCGTTCCACATTGAAATAGATTACAATTACGCGCTTAATCAGGGAGAAATGAGTACTAATTTGCGAAACAATCATCCATATGGTGGCGAAAACGAAGGAGCATCGAGTGCCTCTTCATTATCGGCGGCACTGACCCGCTTGTGTCGGCTGATGTCGTGTCGATTTTCCGTGAATAAATGTTGCGACGATATACGCCATCTGCGGCTGCCATGCAGCTCTTTACCAATTAAACAGCGCTGCATTACTTCGTGTAGTTTGACGCAGCTCGCGCACTTGGTGTCTCGAAAAGTGTCACGGGTAGTTTTCAAATAAGGAAGGGGTTGAAACGCACCATCTATGCCATACACGACGCTTTATCACTCACGAAAACAAACTGCTTCAAGCTGTAATGTGGTGAATGAATTCTGTTATCTCTCGGCAATTGGAGATGTTTTTAAAGTTGAATGAATTCGACCACGTGAATACAATGCTAGGATTTATTTGATTTATCACGAGCATTGAGCTCCCGGGAACAGATCATTCACTGGTGTCGGCAGTTTTGTAAGAAAGTTTTTGCAGTCTTATTAGGAAAGATGCATGTTTATTGGCTGAAGGCTGGGGTGGGTGGCGAAAATTAGGAAGCGCTCAGGAGATACTAACACATATAGGCTTATCATAACAATACTACAACACATAAGATTCGACCAAAATGGCTTCGTAACATCGTACAGCTGATTGCTGAATGGTACTCAGAACAGGAAAATTGCACTAAAACGTTGAAACGTAGTGCGCGCGCGTGAGTTTTATATTTGCACGTGTCTAGTTCCTGCTTTCTTTTTCTTCCCCCTCCGCTTCTTTGGATCGCATTCAATCAACCATGGTGAAGCGTGCAGGCTTGCTTACAGATTACCACACATCCGATCACCATGCATTTTAGGTTGGCATTATTCACTAGAAAGAAGGTGACAATATTTTACCGAGAACCTGGTTTGCGCACGGGGCACGGCGCCCGTATGTTGGATATTTCCACTCGAGCTCGGAAAAGGCTAACAAAAGCCCTCTGCCTGCATGGCAGGTGTTGAACTTGGCAGGGCCCTCACTTGCCCCGCGAAAGCGCTGCGTCGTCTGTTGATCCTCCTCGAGGAATTTTTCTCTCTATCCGCTGTGCGGCGCGACCGTCCAGTGCGAATTTGTTGAAACATTCACTGGCAATTGAGCGCCGCATTTGAATAGAACGCTTGGGAAAAATTGTGGGCCCGCAGAAATGCTGCAACACTTCTAGAACTAAAATTGGTCGTTCTAACTGTAAGATTGTTCAGGATTTCAGCTAAAATCTAAAGATTCTGGATTCCAAGCCCACCGCAGGCGCTATCATCTTCAAATCTGGTTTGCCAGGCTGTTCATATCTTGATGCAGTCGAGATTATGCAATACTTGATTATTCGAAAATGCATATACAGTGAAACCTCGGTGATACGAACACAGCTCATACGAATTTCGGGCTGATACGAATTTTTCTTTGGTCCCGGCCAAGGCCCCTTGGCCTGCAATGTAATGGAGTACGGTTGTTGCGAACCGATTTTCACCCCGCGACGTTTGATACGAACGTACGCTACCGCCCTGGTACGAAGAGGTGCTGTCCGCGCTGTCGCGGAAGACGCGCCAAGCACGTGCAAGTGCGGGAACGCAAGCGCGGGCATGCGCTCAGCACCGCCAAATCGCCAGAATCACGATGTAAACATTGTACTGTGTTTACACGTGCCTGCCTCGTGCAACAGACATCCTACGAAAGGTGGACGAGGACCGAAAGAAGGCGAAGACGGTCTTGCATGGCGATGGAGTCAGGCCTCACAACGTCAACATGCGCGACTGTTGAGGTCGCACTTGTGTGGGCATGTCCGTAAATCTCCCAAGAAACATCCCCAACACCTCCGCGATAAGAAAATCATAAGATAGGACCGTGGTTCTGAAATTTTGTGGCCTTGATCTATGGCGTCAAAGCGCTTCTTCCGTTACTTTCGCCGCAGTACTCTGGCGTCATGCGAAAAAGCATACTAAAATTTGGAAAGGGCTACTGCTGTCGCGAGTCACAACGCACCTGGTTCATTAATTAAACACGCGCGTACGGTCCGTATATTTACGAGTGCTGGTAGGATTGCCGACATCTAAAAACTTCACTGACAGTCAGTCAGAGTTCTTCCTCACGTTCCTGCGGCCCCGAAAAGCAATAAATGAAAGTGTAGGCCAGCTTTCTTTTGTCGCACGCTAACTTTCCATGCTTTCTGGTGATACGAATTTCGGATGATACGAATATTTTCGGTGGTCCCGTGAGATTCGTATCACCGAGGTTTCACTGTAGTTAACTACCGTGAGCAATATTGAACCACAGAATGAACGTACATACAAAACTTGATTTAAATGACCGCTGATAAAGTTTATTTTTTGCTATTTTGCTCGCGATACCCTGCGTGAGGAAACCAAATTTTTAACGCCGTCAGCACAATTTCACCCTACCTTGTCGGAGTATGCAATGCCACCATCCTCTCGAGAAGGGGGGCGGGTGAATTGATCACGGGCTTGTTTCTTTTGTTAGACACAACGTAATCAAGGAAACCTACGGAAAATGAAGCTAATTAAGATATATTGGACATTACTTATATATGTTTTAGCTGTAGTACAGTAAGTGGATGGCAAAGCGACCACCGCACAATTGATAGAGCATCGGACGCGTAATTGGAAGATTGTAGGTTCCATCCCCATTCGTTTCCATTGACGTCAGAATTACTATGCTACAGTTAAAGGCTACAAATAATGTCTCCTATAACTTCCTTAGCTTCATTGTCTGTTGGTTTCATTACTTTACTGGCTTTATTTTCATTTAACATATCCTACAAGGCAGTTTTGCTGCACAACAAAAAATCATGAACAAAATGGCACTGAATTTTATCCTCGCTGCACTGCACGTGGACGGGTAGCACCGCCATTGTGCATGAGTTGTTATTGTGCGGGTAAACTGCCTTGTAGTTTCTGCGACTCGTTTGCTGTTCCTAAGAAATGCTTGTCGAGAGGCATGGACAAGCGTGGCGGGTCTCCTTTTATTTGTTCGCGTACTTGTTTGGCCAGTGAATCAATGAGCTTCTCTGGCAGTACAAACTTTCGTGAATTTCATGCCCTTTCGAGCTCCCTCGAAGACCAACCCCGGGTGGTAGCGAGAGCCGTCGACGCGGCGAAAACTAGGGTTTTCTGGAAGCAAGAGACTACCCCGAAGACAATAACTAAAAAAGTATACCGAATAAAGACATTTATTTTTTTTCTCTTTTGGCTTGCTAAGCGTCAAGCTTGTCATGTTCCGCGGCAGTTCAGGCACGAACGGTGAAAAAACCCATTGTCTAATCAGACACCATGCCTTGCGCTGGCTGCATGGGTATCCAGAAAACCCAAGATCGACATGCCAAAACAATTATTCGTTCCCGGTAGCCATGCGATGATCCTGACGCTTTTCCAGCACCTGTTCCAGAGACCATGATGCTAGAGGCGTAGCTGATCGCACCTCAGACTCGACACACCGCGATTTAGGTGAAACATGGGGCGACGCGTCACAAATGGGGGAGATGAATGTTGAAGGGGGAGGGGTTGAGGCTGAAAGAGATGAAAAGACGCTTTCTACGTTGCTGGAGAGCGTGCACTGACTACGGGGACAAAAAGAGAACACGGCACAAGCGCCCATTGGGGGGCACGTGCGAGGGAGACATGCAGGCGCGGTCGTCGCCAGGATTTTCTCTTGGGGGGGTGCAAACGAGCGTTGCATCGCGGCTGGGGGAGGGGGGAGAGCCCGGAGAGCACTGTACTAGCTTGGGTGAGGGCAACTGCTGGTGAGGCTTGAGGGGGGGCAAGTGCCCCTTTTGCAGCCCCCCTGCCGACGCCCATGCTGCAGGTGCGTTAGCATCTTGTGTGCTCAAGTGTGTGGCTAATGTACTTAAGTGTCTGTCAATCTTCTAGGCAGGGAAGAAAATTTTGGCAGACGCCGACTGCCCTTGAGAGGGGGGTCGAAAGAGGATGCAGCTGTCGCTACTGAAAGAAAAAAGTGAGAAATCTAGGAACTTCGTAAAAATCCGTAGAATTTTCTTTTTATCCGGGAATCAGTAGGTAGCCAAGAAAATCAGTAGATCTACGGAAAAATCCGTAGGTCTGGCACCACTGGGCACGGCGCTCCTCGATGCGCCGGATTAAATGTGGTAGTTGGGGTCCACCCCCATATCCTCCTCTCCACGCGGTGGCCAGGAGTCCGCCAATCCTGCACCACCTGCTGGTGCACAATAGTGACCACGTCTGCGCCTCCAAGGGTCAGTACCTGGTCGATGAGAAAGGACCACGAGACTGGGGAAAGACCGCTCTGGTGACCCTGTTGGGGAGACGGTGGCTTGTCGACAGCGCCGGTCGCAACAGGGTGGGGTAAGACCGGCCCGGCGAAATCAGCAAGGCGTCGGCAAGGGTGCGGCCCAACACCAACGTGCGCGGGGCTTTATTGTTCCTCCCGCTCTGGTATGTGGACTTGCAGTCGCGTAGAACGACGACCGGAGTCGGTGTTCGGGGCTGGCAAGGGCGTGGCAAGGGCGTGGCACAACAGTACCCAGCTATGCAAAGTCGCCCATGCAACTTTAATAAAGGTGAAGCTTGCACTAACTGGACGATTCTGAAGACTATAATCTGGTTGCTTCTAGTTGTTTCTAGGCCTTAGCTAGGTGATGCAGGTTGTGTCTAGGTTGCTTCTATGTTGTTGCTAGGCTTCAGCTAGGTTGTTTCTACGTTGATTCTCAGCGCATAGAGGTTCGTCGTCCTTGGTGTAGGCCTCGGGGTCTTCTCGCAGCCGCCGTTGCCTTTCCCGTTCTCTCTCGTTGTATACGTACTCGGGGTCTTCGGCTCGCCGCCGTCGCTTCGCAGCCATTTGTTGGGCTAACTGTCGAAACAGCCTGGAAGCAACCAGATCTTCAGAGTCGTCCAGTTTCGCTGTTTCAAGCCTGGCGTAGCTTAGTGCAATAAGCTTCGCCTTTTTTAGTGGACCAGTGGTGATTAGTGGGATTTACCCAATTTCTGTGGCACATACCCGTCTATGATTATGATAGTGTTCTGATACTGCAAGCTTAAACAGCTTCGCTGTTTAAAAAAAAAACACATTACAGTTACAGTGCGAGTATAACGGGTGCTATAGCGTGAAGGGGTGCCGATGGGGTATGCTGCGTCGCTCGTGAAGCAACTGCGAGCTTTGAAGCAGAAGTAGCTTGATGTGGGCGAGTTGGTGTAACATACTGGAAGAAATAACGTTGCGCAAATAACACGAGGACGAGAAAGGAACACTTACAACAGACTGGCGCAAACTTTTTTTCCAGCTTTGATCAAAGGGGCGTGGTCGCGCGTGCTATCTCGACTGATATTAATAGAAGGCTCATACCCTTGCACGTGCTGTGCTCTCACCGCTTACTTCGCGTTGAGGCGACAGACAGCACGAATACCACTTCGCTCTCTGGAGCAAGCGTACTCCCGTATGACAACGTATTGTAGAGTTACGCCAGATCGGATCCTAATGAGCCTTCGTATAACAATCAAATCTGTTGCTAATGCATTTATTGCTTC
Source organism: Rhipicephalus appendiculatus (assembly GCA_030522465.1). Lineage (NCBI taxonomy): Eukaryota > Metazoa > Arthropoda > Arachnida > Ixodida > Ixodidae > Rhipicephalus > Rhipicephalus appendiculatus. The sequence goes on along the minus strand of JALIZH010016256.1, from coordinate 4,403 downwards.
GCCTTTGCGTCGAAAGTGTTACTTAAAAAAATAATACACGCTTAAATAAATTAAAAAAAAAGAAGTATTGCGGGTGACTTCCTTTCGGAAATGGTGAGTCATTGCGACATAACGGTAGCAATGCACTGCACGCTGTTAGGACAATAAGAAATAAACGGCGCATGTACGTATATGCTTGAGTAACGAAGCAAGCGCACATTTAAAGCGCGAGTTAAACGCTGACCATGCCTTTTGTCTTCTATCCAGGTTACAAGTCTCTGAACAAGATGTGGTGTCCGCCACATTTTTGCTGTTCCTACTGTGACAGGCCACTCGCTACGAAGTAAGTTCCGCCAGCATAATTCCATTTTCACTCCCCCGCGCTCTTGCTCCTCTTCAGTCCCGAGTTTTGTTTCGTTTATTATTATTTTTTTTGTTTATGGCAGTGATCTTTTCATAGTGTTTTATTCTAGCTTTCTGTTATCGTATGACCGAAGGCAGCAATTCATTTGCAACGCGGCTTGAGCTCGGAGCTGCGGCCCCTTCTCGGACCGTGGCAAGACAGCGGTTGTGCGATGAGCAACACAAAAGCGCTGTTAGTGTTACTGAGGAACACTCGACTTAAAGAAAGTTTGTGCATGACTCTTTTGTGTCTGTACATATATGTTTGTGACTGGACTTACCATTTGTGTGTATATGTGATGAGTGCATATATCGTAGTCATCACTCGACACCTGGAGTAGCAAGCCAGGTGATAAACCAGGCTGACATACCCGGGAACTTCATTAAAGATTATTATCTCGCTGCAGACTTTACCATGGAAGGAGGCTGGATGGGCAATACAAACAGACAAACAAACAAACAAACAAACAAACAAACAAAAAACAGAACAGGACAAAACGAAATTTCAAAACAGGTCTCGACGTCACCTGACGTTACCGTATTCACATTTAGTTATGTCGTAAATATCGAGATCTATCTACACTCGGACCCATTTACATGTTAATCGATCAGAGTCGTCTGCATTCAGAATGAGCTAAAGACAATATAAAACGCATGTAAAATTTTCTGCCGCCAAAACAAGCTCAAATTTGAGAAAGTGTGAATGGATATCCGAGACATCCCCGCCTTCACGAAGTAAAACGTCACTGCAGTGGCGTAGCCAGGGGATGGCACACCGAACCTGGATATCCGAGACATCCCCCCCCCTCCCCCCCCGAATTTTTTTCTTGTTTCCCTCACTCACTCACTCGCCGTGGCATACAGAGCACGAAATGACACTCGACTACATCTGCCTGCCGGGCCCCCGTTTCAGATCAAGGAGGTGCCCCCCACCCCCACCCCTGAAAAAATTTCTGCCTACACCCCTGCGTCACTGTAACGTTTTTTTTTTTCTTGAACTTTCAACAAGCGTAGATTATCATTGTGTGTTTAAGTTCCTTTTTTACATTTATCAGTGCGAGAAATTAAAAAAAAAAGGAAGACTTTCAGTTGAAATCCACCTAAAGGAGTTCTGACACAAATTTTGAATATTATCGGATTGTTGTGGTGCCAGGGAATGCATTGAATGTATTTTTAATACCGCTACCTCAAAAAAAACACTTTCGGTTTGAATATCGAGAGGGCAGCTTCTCAGTGAAGTGTCATCGCAGTGTGATGTCACGGAGAGACAGCGGCGCTACGTACTAGCGGAATATCTGTCATCTGCTCGTGGTGGACGTAAACAGCGATGAGCGAATTGTCGTCCAGCGACCCCGACAGTGATTTCTGCGATTTATTCTGCATGTAAGACGCAGAGTTCGCAAACTCAGTGGAACTGCGTCGATTTGTCGGTATATTGTCCATTGCAGTGGGGCTAATTTGCAAATGCTCGGCGACGAAAACATTAAAATCAAACAAAACTGCGATTCGGCCTAGTTGGAATAAATTCATCTTAACGGTTTTTTACGCAAGCTCACGGAGACAAGGAAGAGAAACACACGGACGGGCGCAGTCTAACAACTGGTTTATTTCTTTGAAAACATTCACTTAATAACCCTCAGATCTGCGCGATCTGGTAAAGAAAAATTACACCATCTCCCGCTAAAGGAGATCATGAGGCGATGCGAAGCAGCGCATGGGTCGACTTAAAGTTCCGTTTATAACGAGCACCTTGCCCGATTTAACGCGTCGTTGCAAGTGGAGCACACCATGAATTCACTGTAGTTGCTGTTGCTGTTACTCGTCCCGAACTCTTGTTGGAGCACGCCACGCGCGTTCATCGCCACGCCACGCGGGAGCACGTTGGTTCATCGCGTGTCTGCAGAATCCCGTTCCCCGATGGTATCAGCAACGGCGCGAAGGAGAGTGCAACGGAGCGAGCACGCGCCGCAGTATATACGAGCGCGCAGCTTCGCCGGAGATAGAGAAACGGGAGAGGAGAAACGAAGCGGAGGCAGCGCTCACGCCACCCCCCTCCACCCCACCTCCTCGCGGGGGCTCACCCGAGGAGAGGGTCCTCCCACCTTCTCGCTAGAAGGGGCAGAGTTGGCGCATGCGCAGTAAGGGCGGGGACACCGCACGCACACCGGATTGAGCTCCGCCATAAGACGCTTCGCATCTAAAAAAACACATGAACAGCGCACATGCCCCAACTTCAATCGTGCATGCAATCAAAGTAAAATATTTTACGCGTGTTGTATGACTCCGGTATGTGGACAGCGTTAACACTGCACACCAAGGAAGCGAAAAATCCACTGCACTATGAGGAACAAACCTGTGGAAGCCCGGCGTCAAGCGGCCGCTCCAAGCGGTTTAAATGCCGCGCCAAAGTGCGCCGCGCTCCCTGGAGTAAGCAGTACGCGCACGCAAAACTTCGTTTTTCTCAAATGGCAATTTTTATAAATTTCTCAACTTCAATGTACCTTTTCTCAAAAAGTATTGAATCGATTCCGATGAAACTTTGCACGCATGTGCTACGACAAGTTGGAAATAATCTGAACTAAAAATATTGCCGGTTTTCTAAAAAGTAAAGCTGTAAAAAATTACACAGCACTGCGCACCCTCTGTGGCTTTGTGTGTGCAGTAATTTTATTTTTTTTTTACAAAAACTCCACTAAGGATGTCGTATTTTTTTTAGTTCGGATATAACCTACAGGTCTCAAGAATAACACGGCTTAATATCATTACATTCCTTTTGGTGGTTGCAGAGAAAAAGGTACATTGAATAATTGAACCACTTTAAAATTTGGGAGTGGGCCACAGGAAGGATAGGCGACCCAGGCATAAAAAAAGAGTGTCACGTGATAGCCAGTGGCATTCTTTGTGAGCACGTCAACTTTTATGTGAATGCTTGCAGCCATTTCTAAAATATTACGTTAAAACTGGCATATACCATTTGCCCTACCATACCCCCTTAAGAAAGAATAAAATTATTATTTTTTTTTCTTTATAGTTAAATCTAACGGATGGTTTCATCGTTCGCGTTACACAGGTCCAGGTTCCTCGACGTCGACCTGAGGCCCGTGTGCAAAAAGTGCTTCGAGAAACTTCCCAGCGAGCTCAGAAAGCGGCTTCTCAAGACGACGGAGAAAAGCCACTTTTCGAACAAGTAGACACTCGCGTCTAGAGAAGGAAAAATTGGTGTATTCTTCAGTATGAAAAAAACAAAATAGTTTGTGAGGTGCCATGCTGTTACAAATGAGATTGAAAAAACAAAAGTCAGTTTTGTTCTAAAGGCTCACTAAAGCGCCAGTAAGACGTCACGCCACCATCGGCGTATATCCAGGAAAAACACAACGGGGGACACATATAGTGCCATGGCGGCCACCTTAGTTTTATATGTATCGGTTTTATTTTTAATGATATGAAAATAAAATCACGCCTTGATAGAAAATTATTATTTGAGTGCAACTCGGAAGGCTCTAGCATATTTCTTATTATTGTGTCATTCGAGTTAAACCATCAAATAAAAACGCTAGAATTTTATTGTTGTAACGCCTTAATTTAAGATACAGCTTTTCTTTAACTTCAGCACCATTCCCTACTATGTATACCTGTTAGAAATAGCCTCCCATGATTCACCCCTGGAAACTTTTATGTAAAAAGTGTTTATGATCACCGGCGATTTTTTTTAATAGCAGAATCATAGTTCTGCAATCGGATTCGCAAATCATCGTCAGCGCTTTCCACCAAACTGTCGACATAAATAAATAACGGTAGGGATGCTTTATTAACATTGCATATTAAATCCAAGCATAATAAATATTTTTAGCTCGCTATAGAAGTAACCCGTAACATTTCAGAAAGCTCCTGTTCTACAGCACTTTTTAAGTGGAAAGCAGCTGCTTTCTCTCTTGTACTTCGTTTCTGCCCTTTGGAAGGGTTTATCGCAAGGGAGGACACTTGCAAGGGGTGCCCCCCTACCTTAAACACGAGGGGGGGGA
>JALIZH010016255.1:0-31931 GCA_030522465.1 Rhipicephalus appendiculatus | reverse complement strand
TTCGGTTTGCGAATTACGCGTTAGGGGTTTCCTCTTGCTTGCGGAGTAATCGACTACCCGAGCTCTTGCTGCCTCTGATTTTCGAGGGGGCGCTTGAGACAGCTGCTCGCAACCATGGAGGAAGAAAATACAAAGGAGGGAGCATTACGTCACGCAGCCAGCGCCCGTTTTGAAGCCAGCCGTGTCGGCCCAACACGTGACCTTTTGCGTCAGGATCACGCAAGCAACGAGACTGGCCGAGACTTCGGGGGTATGCTGACCGGTAGCTTTTAACCGAAGCGCGCTTGTTCGGCGCAGACCGGCCGGCTCACGCAGGAGGTTCAAAAACGGAACACCACCCAGAGTACTAAAACCTACCGCGCGCTCTGACGTTTTGATCACGTGTTGGGCCGACTCGGTGGGCTTCACTCGCGTGACGTAATGCTCCCTCCTTTCGTTTCCTTCCTCCATGCTCGCAACCCTCCACCCGGATGCCAGAGTGGCCAACGGCAAAGGCCTCAAGCCGCTTCCAGAGAGTGGCCTCACTAAGCGGGAGCGCGCCACGCTTCTTCCGTTCCGGACGGGCTGTGTGTCGACAGCGGCGCTCGTTCGCCAAGGGACGCTCCCCCTCACCGGCCTGCAAACGTTGCGGCGACCCCGAGATCCTTGAGCACCTCCGTGTTTGCCCAGCGCTGGCGCAGGAACGCTCAAGGCTCGGCACCGCCTACAGACAACAGGGTCTCCCTGCTACGACCGCAAACGAACTGCTGTTCCCATCGCATCCCAATCTCCGGGCTCTCCAAAGCCTCTTAGAAATTGTGGAGGTCACCGGGATCACCGCCTTCCGTTGAGCGCCCGCGACTTGCTGGCCACCCTTCACCATCAGCCTCCCAATGAATGGACGAGACCCTGTCTGTTTATCTTTCTCTTCTTCTTCTATGCTCTTTATTTCCCACTTCCTCTTCCCCTGACGCTGCGCTGTGCTCCCTACTGGGCTGCAGAAATTAGCGTCATTTCCTCAACTAACCACCACCACTACTACTACGGGAGACGTGGCACACGGGGCGATGTTATGGCATGCGCCCTTCGTGCGACGGTGATGGTCGACTCGTTGCATCTCTGCTTAAGCCGCGCCCGTCCCCAGTGCTCCCGCGGTTTTACTCTCGCCTAGAACATAGGATGCACGGGGCGATGTTGTCGATTTTGACTTTATGCGGAGCATGACGGCGACAGAATAAACCAGCCGACAGTGTAAATATAATTGCTCTCGAAATAACTGTACATTAGTTCAACATACGTGAGAGCATCACAGCCTGCTCGAAACCACAAGCTTTGGATACCATGTTCCGCAGCGCCACTTTGAATGTTGACAATCGGCAAGGCACTCTTCAAGCTCGTTAGCGCGGCTGTTTAAACGTCCACCGCGCGTGAGGAGCGGGCCCATAATGCATACAAAGCAATACAAAACGGCACCGCTGTTTTAATGCGTAGTTCTCACAGTTTAAGCTTCGACTTGATTTCTAATCCAAAGAAACGCACTAGGTTTGGGATGCGATGCTTTGTGACAAGACGTAGTGGATCCCACATGAAGAAGCACTGCATCACTGGTAAAGGAGGTGGAGGAGGAGGAAAGAAAGGAAATGTCCGATAATAACCACAAGACTGAAACTTGGGCTAGTTGATCGTACTTCATAATGGAACGGCAGCGCAACCAGACACGGACAGAGAGACAAGGGTACACGAAACACAGCGCTGTTTCGTGGAGTCGCAAAAAGCAACCCATTTTTCAGGTTGTACTTCCGCGTAAGGCGGCAAGCTGCTCTGCCGTTGATGTCACCCTGTGGGAAACTCTGTATTGGATTGTCACATGGCAGGCAGGTATGACAACAACACCTATGAAGCTGTCGGCTAAGACCGATCCATCGGTGTAAATGTGTAGCGAATGCGCGTTAGTCGCGTTTACTCGCAAGGCGATTACACCGTACACTGCCTCATACCAGAAAAGCCACCGCTTCTTAGGTCCGATCATTGACAGAGAACTTCTGTGGAGGCCCCACTGCAGTTACATCAATAGCGGACTAATTTTCATCATTGGCACGCACAATGAGGTTGCTCAGCGGAAAAACTCGTGGCGCATCAATACGTTCCGTGCTGCAGCTGTACAAGCGTGTTTATGGGGTTCTACGTTACAGTTAGACGATTTTGGCGAATACATGCAAGAGAAAAATTCACACCCTCGAAAGTTTTCAGAACGAGGCACTACGTGCGTGTATAGGATTACCACGGTGTATACCTCGACTCACGAGCCAATTATGATCGCTAGAGAGCGTCTGATTCCAACATACGCCCACGTTGGCAATACGGTCACCCCATTGCTACTTTACTACTTAAGAGACAACAACTCATATTTGCAACGATAGTTACCACTCATAGAGTGGTATCTATCGCTAATATTAATTTTGCTCAATGGTGCCTAGAACAACCACGAATACGCCTTACGACTTCAGCAATTACCAAGAAGAGCCATCATTCGAAAGTTGCCCTACAACAAGTGACGTTGTTATTACTGTAGGAGTATCAATAATTAAGTTTTTGAGAGGCCGTGTTAACTATCACAATCAGAAAATAAAGAGCACAAATATGGGTAGCCGATATCCTAGTAGATAGTAAGAGAAAAATTAAAGGGACATGAGCAGGTCATATAAGGAATAGAGATAACCGATGGTTGGTTGGAGATAATTGGGAGTGCCCTTCGTTATGCAATGGACTGCAGGGAATATACTAGTACTAATTATGATAATAAAGATGAACAGAAAATTCGCAAATGGGATAAGTTTTCTGCGGAGTAAGAAATGGCATGACCGCGTCCGCAGCGCAAGGAGGGGCTGTCGCTAATGGAGTGTCACTTGCTCGTCCATTATTTATTATTACATTTATAGTGCAGTCACCGACCATCACTGTTCTGGTCACTTTGTTCGGTTAATAAATCAAGTAACCCTGATATCTCTGTGTGGCAGAAACAGACGCGTTTTACGTTTTCACTTTTTTGCGTCTGTTTATGTGTGGCGGAACCACTGAGTCGATAAGTAATAACAGCTATTTTAACGCGATAGCGTTAAAGAGCTCGTTTCGCAGAAATTCCGGTGTCGGCGTCGGCGTCGTTGGTTGTGAGCAAAAAATCATCATCTTGTCCGTGACCGAAAAATCGAGAAAGATGCAAATAAAATAAACAATAAAAATTTTCGGGTCCGAGTGAGGATCGAACCCGGGCCGTCTGCGTGGCAAGCAGGTGTTCTACCACACAGCCATGCCTCTGCTTGTATATACTGTGAAAATAAGTTCTTCTGCTTGAAAATGCAGTGAAAATAACTTGCATGCTTCGCAAACGCAAGCGTCCTTTATATAGGCGTCGCAATATAACATGTAATATCCCAGGAGTATTGCGTAGTACAAGCGTACATTGCCATCGGGCGTCAGAATATGTGACTATCATAACGATTCCATAGTTTAAAGCCAGCCACCCATTACAAACCGCACACATCTTACTGCGCGTATTCCCTTAACACCACGTAGTGGGTGCATAACAAGTTCGAAAACATTTCCCACATTTGCCGCGCATAATTTCTCCTGGTTTAAACCATACTACCCATTACATAGTATGCACTAAGTGATTGAAGTACGCAGTAGGGACGGGATTTCGCTATCGCGTTCAACTCTTAACCCTTTCGGGGTCGAATTTTTTCGCGAAATGCGTGCCAGAAATGCGTAATTTTTTATTGCTGAAATAAATTCTTCAGGCCATTCTATTTAAGAAAAAAAATTGTCCAAATTTTTTTTTCGTGACCGTAAAGTGACAAAAAAATCATTTTGTGTTGTTACATACACATGGTTTATTCATGGTAACATCAAGCAAAATCCTAAACAAAAACACTTTTACGATTTCTTATAAATAAAAATTATGCATTATAATAAACATAGCTCACACACATACAAAAATAAGCACACCAGAGTACTTTTCCGGTAAAAAACGTTTTTCCTCTAACACTAAACACTAGGGGAAAAGTCACCTTTGATCCGATCCGGATCGTCTCGCCGTGCACGCTTTCAAGATATCGCTCCTTCATCATCATCCGAGTCTGAACTCGTAAATAAATCCTCGCCTGATGAAATGACACCCAATAAATCAGAATCGGCACTTGGGGAATAGTCCACATCGGAAGAATCGCCGCTCGACTCCCTAGCACCAGAGCAACCGGCGCGCACTTCCGTAGCCTAGTCGAACTGCGTGAGTAAGCGCACGGAAGAAAATTGTGGGGGTTGTGCGCCCGTCCGGAAAATGAAACGAGTGAAAAAGCTATAATAATCCTTCGTCTTATCGCCAACGAGACGGAGTAAGTTTTTACGAGTTTCCTAAACAGGAAACTCAACCACGGCGGCGTCGTTTGTGTAATTTAGCGCCTCCCGAAACAGATGTAATCGCGCCCCGAGGAGCAATAAACGAGAGAGTCACAAGCGCTCACCCCTTGAGAGATTAGAAACCAAACAGCTATCAGCTTTGCGGGCGCAAGAAGCGATAACCAACCGAAGGGACGAAACCGAAACCAGCCGCACCGCTTGCGCGCATTCGGGTTTGCAAGCTAAAGCCGCCGCACCGCCTAGGAAAGCAAAAAAGCAACAGAGAGACATAGGCGCGTGAAAAGAATTCCACGTGTTCCGAAGCGTGGCAGCACATGTCAAGCAAGAGAAGTGATCGAAAAAGGCGCGCTTTTTAAACCAGCCGCACCGCGTGGCGCGCTTGAAGGCGCAAGCGACTACCGGTGCGCCACATTGCGAAGCATAAAAAAAAGCAACAACGGAGAGACATCGGCGCATGAAAAAAATTTCACAGTTTCCCGAAGCATGGCAGCACATGTCAAGCAAGAGAAGTGATCGAAAAAGGCGCGCTTTTTAAACCAGCCGCACCGCGTGGCGCGCTTGAAGGCGCAAGCGACTACCGGTGCGCCACATTGCGAAGCATAAAAAAAAGCAACAACGGAGAGACATCGGCGCATGAAAAAAATTTCACAGTTTCCCGAAGCATGGCAGCACATGTCAAGCAAGAAAAATGATGAAAAGAGGCGCGCCTTTTAAAGCAGCCGAACCGCGAACGCGCTCGGGTGCGCAAGTTGTTGCCGGATTGCCGCTTTGCGAAGCAAAATAAAATAATAACGGAGAAAGATCGGCGCATGAAAAAAATTCCACGTGTTCCTGAAGTGTGGCAGCACACGCCAGAAGAGAGAAATGATCGAAAAAAGCGCGCGTTTTAAAGATAAAGGCCGTGCCGTACATGTACGGTGAAAACCATTTGGGCACTGTTAGGTGCTGCCGTACATGTACGGCGAAAACCATCAAAGGGTTAAAGGCGAAGCTTAAGGGTCCCCCAGTTTTTCTTGCTTTTCGGAGGCCTAGACGGCCATCTTCTTTCTGGCCAGTCATGTCTAAGCTCCAACTGCCAATAAATGTCTAATCCGCAAGCTTTATTTGAAATCTTTACCACCTGCATTTAAAGAACCGGCCTGGGTGAAGCACAATGACCGCACCCTGGCTAACCTTTTTTTCTTTTTTTTTTTGCCTTTTTCATCCCTGCGATTCCGATTTCTATGCAGGGCAAGAAAACAGATTACAGGCTGTTATTTTGTCTTCATCCGTGCAAATTCAACACTGCATTCTGCAGTTATATTTGTTTATTTTTGTTGTAATGTAAGTTGCTGGAATGTTTTCGTATTAAATAATAATTCCAATGAAAATGCCTTGCATTGTTGTTGACAATCCTGTTTCTCCATCCGTTTATTTTTTGATAAAGTTGTTGATGTGCGCCACAGTTTGCTGTATACTCGCCAAAGTGTACTTTTGGAGGGCCGGAGCTTGTTAGGCGGCTTCTCATCCCAGTTTTCCTGATCTACTTTACTAAAGATACATGACCTATTATCATTATTTTTATCTCGGGTTATGAGCAACCAGTGCTTTATATTAGACATTTGTATCGCACAAGATAACTGGTTTTATTGCGGGGATCGTACCCAGTTTTGTACCATCCGGCGTCCGTGATGCATTCCCGTGTCTTCTGCTCGTCGTTGTAGTAGCCCAGGAAGACGTGGTGTCCTCGGGACCAAACCTCGCCTGGTGTTCCTACAGGCTGCTCGCGGCCCGTCATGGGGTCTGCTATCTTCACCTGCACAAGCCATGCCGCATACAGAGTCGTAATGCAGAGCGGTGCAATACGTGCAAGCAAAGAAGCGAGTGCTGCGAAAATTTGCGATATGTGCTGCGGTACGACGCGAAACTGCGAGCGCACTTGCAGTCCCTTCTTCGCGGTTAATGCGCGTGCCATGGCACCTTTTTGAAGTTGCGATACTTTGCAGGGCCATAGATACCAACGCAGATAGCAAAAAGTCGCGCAAGGATAGATCACAGCAAAGCCGGTGGGCACCTAGCTGGTTCTGGCTTGGCTAGGCTTTTAACTTCTCGCCTGTCTCGTTCCCACCCCTTGCTATACCACTATACAACGATATGTCTGCTCTCTTTTTTTTTACTTTTTTTTAGTCTGTGTTTTCCTATCTCTTTCTCTGTATGTCTATTTCTTTCTCTGTCTTTCTATTTTTTTTTATCTTTCATCCCTTTGTTTCTCCCATTTTTCTATTTCTTTTCCTTCCTATGTCTTTCTCCCTCCTTCTCTTTCTCGCTATATTCATTCTCTCGCCATCTATCTTTCTCATTATTTCTTCTCTTTATTATTATCTATTTCCTTTATTCTCCCTCTATCTCTCTATACTAGTTTACCCGTCCCCCCTTTCCCTCCACCTCACCCTGACATCTCTTTCAAACCACCTTGCGATGCTATACTCTACAAGGCTATGCTATGCTCGGCTAGTGTGCCTGGATAGCCGAGTGGTTGCGGCGCCCGCCTTCGGATGGTGGGGACGCGGGTTCGAATCTCGCCTCAACAGGAAATTCTTTTCGCCAAGAATTTCTCTCTCTCTCTAGCTCTCTTTCGTTTTCTGCCTCCCTTTCTTTCTCTCTCTGTACTCGTTCTCTCGCCCATCACAGGTCATCCCCCACCAGACAAATCAGCGCACGTGTTCTGGGAGCGAAGCAAAAGAGGAAGAGGAGGGCAATGAAGAAGAGGACATAGAGAGCAAGTGCCAGTATACGATAATAATAATTTTCTATCTACGACCCATGACAAACCTCGACCATAACAGCCTGCTGCAAAAGTGAGACTTCAGTGACCTTAAAGTAGACATAGTGCTCTTCACATGTGCCGTGGTTAGAGCAATTAACCTTCAGTATGTTATTCGACTTACCGCAAACGCTTTCCCCACGAAATTCCAAATATTTTGTGCAAGACGTACGACAGTATGGCGTACCGCAAATAGCACTCGGACAACGCTACCATAATGAAGAAAAGTGCTCGTGAACTGGCTTCAATATTCCAGTTGGTCACGAAAGACGAAATCAGGAAGTATTGCTCTACCCACAGCATAACTAGAAAATTTATTTCAGAGAGTTTCTTGGTGGGGAGGCTTTCGGAAGCGGTTAGTTAGGATCATCAGGTGCTTTCGCAAGCCATTAGGAAAGGCATCTATTGAGCGGCAGCAACTAGGGCACTTCTGAAGGTGTTGTCAATTACAGACCCATGATTTTAATTTACTCTTTATCTAAAGAGGCGGACATCCTAACCCCGTCTCATTTTTGTCAAGCAGCCGTCTCCTGTGGAATCCCAATACTTCGGATGAACGGAGAGAAAGGAATACTTAGCTGCTCAGTTTTAGGGTCCACAGGCAGCTAATGATGGAGCAACTAATTCTTGGACGCTCCACCACGGCGGATGCGCGCCACGAGCTTGCAGAGCCTACTGTTGTCTACTCTACATGTGCCACAAGCCAGCACAATTCCATCGCATGACAGGTTTTTGCGCAGCTTCGAAGATCCTTTATTCTGATAGCAAATATATGGACACTTCAGGCGCATTTTTTTCGTCGCCGTCGGCGCTACCCTGATATTTTGCATAAAGCCCAAATCGATAACATCACCCCGCGATGCATGCATTCTGAGTTCGAGTGAAAGTTTGAGTGCAGCTGATGATGGTGGCTCAAGCGAAGAGAAATTATATTACATTACACATCCAGGCGAACAAACCATGAACTCAACGTTAGAGAACATAGTTGCAAAACTAATCTTTTTAAAAGCACTTTCATCCCCAACTGGAATCGACTGCCTGCTACTGAAGTTAGCATATCAAATAACGAAGCTTTTGCAGCCGCTCTTTGACTCACTCGTTCTGTCTTTGGCTGTAGTCGATTCTTATAAAAAAAGTTTATTTCGTAGTACATAGCTTTCTTTCTTTTATATCTGTACAGTGTCGTTACCTTCTTTTTTTTTCTCTCTCTTTTCGTCTAAAAAAGTTTTTTTTATGTTGGTGATGTACATTGACACTCAAATGCGCTACTTTTGCTTCTCAGTCCTCTTGATTGTGTTTCTTTTTTGTTGTTGTTATCTACCAATGCTTGTTGTAATGTATGGCGTATTTTATCATCACTTTGTTATAATGCATTGTAGGCTGCAAATGAGTGCTGCGGAATCCCGCAAGGTGGCGGAAGGGTTAAGAAAGGGAAAATAGACAACCACCCGTTTGTAATACGAAGCTACAAGGAAATCCGTACGGATTTCTCAGACAGAAAAGCTTCTTAGTTGCCGAAAAATTCGCCCTGGTCCGGAACAGTCGCTCCGGGATGGTTGCTCTACCAATTGAGCTAACCAGGAAGCTGCGCGAGGGTAATTGGCAGCGCGAGGGCAAATTCATCGACCACTCGAAGCACATGGACACAAGTAATGCAAATGGGTTCTGCGGAATCCCGTACTAAAAAGTATTTTCTTTCTGAGAAATCCGTACGCTTTTCCTTGTGGCTTCGTGCTACAAGAGGGTGGTTGTCCACTACCATGGGTTGTTCAAACTGCTCTCTATACCCTCCTACTCCCCCCCCCCCCTTTAATGCCTCAATGGCGCTGTGGGCACGAAAGTAAACGAACAAACAAGTAAACAAATAAATAAAAAATTCGGCAGATCCCAAGTACCACGGGAGTCGATGTTATGCGAAGCATGCGAAGATAAGGTGACTGGGTTGCAATTTTTCTTAGGAGCGAAGCTCCTTAGGCCGGCACCCCACCGTCGCCGTCGCCGTTGAAGCTCCCTGGCACGGTGCCAGCTGTGGCGTCTCCCCCTCACGCGGGAGGATAAATGAGCTTTATAAGCGCTGGAACGCGGATGGCGTCTGCACGATGCGCAAAGCGCGAGAATACGAACGCATGCAAATCGGAGGCAGATTAGTATCCCTCTTTCTTCGACTCTTCGACTCTACCCTCTCCCTTAAAACCGAACGCGCGAAACCATCGCATCACGCTGTCGTATGCCCAGTGGTTAGTCCGTTGCCTGGGCAATGAAACGCCGAGCGCGCCGAACGCCGCGTGCGTCCCGTTTCTAAGGAGCTTCGCTCATCGGTTGTATTCGTATACGGAACAACTGCTAGTTTTTATAAGCGAAAACGTTATGAAATGACGCTCAAGATATGTAGAAATGTTGCACGCACAGACATATGTTGAACAGTCGCATATGTTTTATATAATCAGTTGCTTACAGTTGCGTAACGATGCCAACAGCAACATGGCTATCGCCAACACCAGAAGCGGTAAGCTGATATGTAGCGCTTGTGCTTGCGAGAATGGTAGCCCTGGATAGTGCTACGTAGACCAACTACAGTGGATGGCGCTTAAGTATACGAGTCATTAACCCGACATGACTCCTTCATCATAGGAGTGGGCGTATGTAATGTTTTGAATATTAGATAGCCAGCACTGCAAAGACAATTGACGTTTCACCAACATTACGCCTGCACAGGGTCTTTTAAATGCGAATGCATTTCTTAGTCGGGGCATGTCAGGCGTCCGTCGGTGTCCGCATCTCTCCGCTCTCACTTCCTCTCCCATAGCAACAGCTGCGGGCGCGCGCGCTTATCCTCGCCCCTAGCAACCGGAGCAGGTGGTGCGGGCGGAGTAGCGGAGAGTGAGTGGAGAGGAGGAACGCGCTCTGGTGTGTGAGGGCGTTCGCATCGCGGGAGCTCGGCGGAGCTCCCGCGTGTGTGGAGAGAGTGTAGGAGAGGGTAGGTGTAGTGGTTCGCCGCTCCTTCTCTCGCCGTTCGCTCTCTCTCCTCCCTGCGCCCACTCTCCCGTCCGCTCGCTCGCACGTATATATAGAAAAAAAAAGAAAAAAAAACAGGCGCTGCGCCGTGCTCCCGACCGGGCTGCAGAAATTAGGCGCCTTTTCCGTCTTCGAACCACAACCAATCTATATAAATGGAGTGAAGCGCGCGCGAAATGCATTCGCATTTCCTCACGATACCCTTCGGGGAGGTGGGGGGCATTTTTTTTCAAAGCAGTTTCGAGACCTGACTTGGCTCTGTGGTAGAATACATGATTGCCGCGCCGATTTCTTCGGTTCGATTCCTGCTGGGACTCTCATTTCTATTCTTTGCATTCATCGGGTCAACGCTGCGGTTGTCAGTTTTTTTTTAATGCTCTCGCATTTAAATTACCAATGTCTGTCCTCGCCGTTCGTGGGTAGATATAAATTGTCAAACACCTGCGGCGCATACCCGCATACTGTGGCCCGTGGATAACGGTTATGAGCCACATGTCTCTGGAGAAATGAGTTTGACGACGTACGCGACGGGATTTTTACGCTATTCAAGTCACGGCCAGCCAGACATATTCGTCAAATCCTCTTACCCTCCCATACTAACTTTTGTCGACCTCAAGTTAGAGGCCATCACGAGAGCATCCAGACGTAGGCGGCTAGATAGATAGATAGATAGATAGATAGATAGATAGATAGATAGATAGATAGATAGATAGATAGATAGATAGATAGATAGATAGATAGGAACGCCAAAGTGCTTGCAGTACGCAAAGAAATGCTTCGCATTTAATAAATAAATAAATAAATAAATAAATAAATAAATAAATAAATAAATAAATAAAAGCGGAAAGGAAACGCGCCGGCCGTATTTCGTCGCGCGAGAGGTAAATGAGGGGGGTATAATAATAATAATATCTGGGGTTTAACGTCCCAAAACCACCATATGATTATGAGAGACGCCGTAGTGGAGGGCTCCGGAAATTTCGACCATCTGGTGTTCTTTAACGTGCACTGACATCGCACAGTACGTAAATGAGGGGGGTATGGGGTGTCTTCGTTGCTCTGGTAGAACCTCCCTACTTTGTTGAGTAGAGCTCGGACGCGTGCGCGTTATCTTGACAGGAATCAGCCGACGACTGTGAGCGTGCTGTTCCTCGAAGGCCGCTTTGCTTGCTGAAGCGGCAGTGTTTCCTTATAACGGCGTTATGTTGACTTGCGCCAGATTGGATGCTAAATCAGTGAGCTGCTAGCCTTACTTTTTGTAGCATTCTCATTTGTTGCTATATTAATTAATTTTCGGTGTCGCCCCTTCTTGTCCCCGTTTTTTAAGCGCTGTTTTATCTTTTCGTTATGCTTTACCAACAGGCCCAACGTCGATCACATTTGTAGTGAAAAGGGGACTTTATTAATACATGCGGAATTTCAAGAGTCCAGGGACCTAAATCCAGAAAAATCAAAAAAAGGGGGGGGGGGGGGGGGGACCCACATCTTGCCATGGTAGCTGTGTTGTTTTTATTAATGCAGGTTTTATTTTCAATTGCAGATGAATTAAAACTATACTTTCAAGTATAATTAAAAAACGGCCATAGGTTCGCAGCTCATGTAATTGCATTGTTCTATTGAGTCTTCGCTGAAACCGGTCGAGCGACAGTTGTGATTCAGGTAGTCTTACACAGTTAAAGTGAATCAACACAGGTACACTCTACAAAAATAAACAGGCATTAAAAGAAGTTGAATGCCCTATACCTAACTGTCAACTAATCCAAATATATTGTGTCTGAAAGATAAATTGCAAGGGGGGGACACTTGCTGCAGGGGGTGTCCCCCACACTAGTCTGAGCACATGGGTGGTCAGGACCCCCCTCCCCACTCGTGATTTACGCCTGTGCAAGAGTCCCAGGAACTCGCGCAACTATCGGAAGAAGGCTGAAGAGGAATAGTCATCTACTGTGTGCATCCGTGATTCCAGTGTCTACATTGTAATGGTAAATGTGCACTTGCAGAACTCTTACACCATAGTTTCGTAGAAATAATGCTATTACGAATGGTAAGTCTTAGCACCACGAAGAATGCCTGAAAATTTCACGGTGTGTGCGCGATAATAAGAGCGCCTAAGTACTCACCTCAAGATAAGGCAAGGGACGACCGACGGTGTTGAATTGCTTGTCTTCAGGGTCATCCTCGCCCACCACTGTAGTCGCCGTGGTTAGCTCCGTGGCGCCGTAGCCTACCTGTGAGTGCGTAAATTTTAGAGGCATCCGTTAACTAAGGCCAAGAAAGGTCGTACATCAAGTCGGCACTTGTCAGCCGGAATGGTAGAAATAGAAACTAAAATTTGGCAATAGGATCTCTACGTGTAACAACGCCAAGTTTTGTTTGGTTGCGCATCAAAGCCTCAGATAGAAAGTTAAACACCAATTAAATTTTCCAAAATATAACAATATCTAAATAAAAACAATACATTGTCCTAAAGATGAGTAAGTAAAATAGCCTCACTTCTTTGGCAGACGACATGGCTATCCTCCTAACAATCTAGGCAATTGTATACCTAAAGGGACACCTCATATTAGAGGTGGAATGACGTACAACTGTTCCATCTGGCTTCTTTTGCGTCCTGCATGGCGTCAAGTTTGAGTCAAAGCCAGCGCAAGCACGGTTGGGAACCAGCAGCATTGTTTGAAGAGCCTGATCGAACGTTCTTCCTGTTTACCGGAAATCCCATTTTCTCTGTTGTGAAACGAACCGCATTGCCGGCTCTAACACGATTTGTTGCCTACCAGGCTGACATGACTGGATATGCGCGCAGAAGGGCAGAAAGCTAATTTAAGCTGTGCTGTCAGCACTAAAGCGGGGGATGAGCTTCTGCCTGCATCTCCGCAACATGAGAGCTAGGGTGGGCTACAGTTAGTGTCGCATTATCATATAAAACTTTGAGCACAAATAAACAACGCAGGCAAAAAAAAAAAAAAAGGAAAGACGCACCACAAGCGCTCACCAAGAGTTGCGAGTGAGCGCTTGTGGTGGTGTGTTTCTCTTCTTCGTCCTGCGTCGTTTATTCTAGCGCTCAAAGTTTCGCATGAGAATGCTTCTCGGATTGCACAGCTTCACACTGCTTCTCGCGCAGAGGATTCCAGCAGTTGCTGCAGCATGCAGCAGAGCGTTAAAAAAGCGCGTACTCTGAAGAGTTCCCAGAGCAACGTCGGATAGTGCGAAGACGGCATGACGGTGTTATAAAATGTTATAACACTACGTAAGATATCGCTTACGCGCCAATAAACCTATTACTGCGTGCACAGCAACTACGAGCAACCGCGGCCTGTATGGTCGGCATAGGCGTGCGCGGAGGTGGAGCAGCCACCCCTCTAGTCATCGAAGGGAGGGCGCAGAGTCTGCCCCATACCTCGTCTCATCCGTAGCTGTGCCATACTCGTTTAAAGTTCAGGGTGATTGTCCCGTAGGATTTTGACAACAATGGCAACCCGGGGCCCCTGATGTTGCATTCCAAGAACCGTTAACTGCGCACCTTTAACCCCCAAAAGCCGGGGACCAAAGGCAGGCTTTTGTGCAAAGCACGTCATTGGCTCATTCTCATTTGCACCCTTTGCCACGCTTGTTTTCTTTCGGACTCGATGAGCGCAGAGGGGGGGGGGGGAGGGGTGGCGGTGGCACTCTTAATCAGGGCCTGGTTAAATGCTGGCCATATCCAGGAAACCACACGAAAAATGTCTGGTTTCCTGGCTATATCTAGCACTTTATGCGGGACCTGATTAGGAGTGTACCTGCGGTGAAACCCCGCTCCCCCCAATGGAGCACCCTGTGCACCCCTATAATGATCGAGGTAAATAATAATTGTTGGGGTTTAACGTCCCAAAGCCACGGCATGATTATGAGAGACGCCGTAGTTAAGGGCTACTAAAGTTTCGACCACCTGGGGTTCTTTACCGTCCATCTAAATCTAAGCACATGGACCTCAAGTATTTTAGCCGGCATTGAAAATGCGGCCGCTGCAGCCAGGATTCAATCCCGCGATCTGCGGCTCAGCAGTCGAGCACCATAACCACTAGACCACCGTGGCGGGTATGTGATGATCGGGAGTGAGCCATCTTCTATTCTGTTTGAACGGGGGCACTGTACGATTATTCTTCTATAGAGTACCTAAAGTTCAGCATATAAATGAATTTTTTTATGCGTACACGTCTTTCTGACTTCGTGGGTTTTAACGATTTTGTGACGTCGCGCGATAGGCAGGTTATTTTAGTGCCGAAGAAAAGTTTCTGACCAACGGCGAGGGGCTATGGCGAAGAATGTGGAGTCAGAATAATTTTATTATATTATGTTCTATACATAATCGTGCATTAGCAATCCTTATGCCATGGGGCATTTTCGTTACTTTTGTTGCATCACGCGATAAAAGGCGCTAAGGGTATGGCACAGGCGATTTTGCCCAATCATAAAGTGGTAATAAGGAACGTGTGAGTTATTACTGTGTACCATAAAACTTTGAATTTGTAACCACTGTGAATCAGTTGTATCTACAATTGTCGCGTGGTTAGTGCCGCAGGGGCACGGACGCGCAGAGACCGACACGTACACGCTGCTTGCTCGGACGAAAAGGGTGTGTACCCTGCTTCATTGGGCACGAACATATATACCCATGCACGCATGCAAGTTGCAGGGGGCGTCCTGCTCCAGTGGCGGCCTAACAAAAGGGCTGAACGGTAGGCGACCTCTACACCTCCCCCCTTGAAGATTTAAAGGTCCCAATGGGAGAATGGAGGACGCCAAACAAATCACATTTCACAAGTTCAAACGGCGCGGCGGAACAACTCGCCGGCCGTATCGCGTTCGTGTCACACCCTCACAACGGTCCGTGGCTGCAGATGAATGTTGCACGAACTGTCTTTGGGGGACCGTAGGTTCCACGAGGTTGGCAGGCTGAGGTTCCTGAAGGGGAACTTGCTGCCGCGGTGAAGGTGGTTGCTGTGCAGCTGTCTGCAGCGTTTCTCCTCCGGAGGCAGAAGGCACGAACGGTACTAAGTGACGGCGGTTGCGCTGTAGGACGCCGCCTCTGTCCGTTTCGACCACATAGCTTCTAGGTCGTTGCCCTGGACTGAGGACTGTAGCCTGTACTAGGTCTGGTCGCACCCACACATGCTGGCCCGTTTGGAGTGGCGGCAGGTCTCGAGCTCCATGATGCCTATTGTAGTCGTCCGTCTGCTTCCGCTTGTAAGCCGCATCATTGGCGATGACGTCTTTCCTTGATGGCCAGTTGGGATGTAGCTGGGAGTCTTGCTTCGGGACTGTGGTTCTCAGCTGACGTCCCATCAGCAGCTGGGCTGGACTGAAGCCATCGACTCCCGGAGTGTCCCGATAGCAGAGTAGAGCGAGATGAGGATCTTTGGATTTGTGGAACAGGTCCTTGACTGTTCGTACCATCCTCTCTGCCTCTCCGTTTGACTGCGCGTAGTGTGGGCTACTGGTCTCGTGCTTGAAGCCGTAAGACGCTGCAAATGCCGCAAACTCTTGCGACGAGAACGGTGGGCCGTTGTCTGACCTGACCTTTTGCGGGATGCCATGGCGGGCAAAGATGCTTTTGAGAGCATCGATAACTGCCTGAGATGTTGTGCTCCTCATGGTCACTACCTCAGGGAACCTTGAGTAATAGTCCACCACTAGGAGGAACGTCTGGTCCATTGAGATGGAACAAGTCCATTCCAAGAAATTCCCAGGGACGTCCAGGTAAGGCCGTGGAGACTAAGGGCTCTGCAAGGTTCACGCGGGTGGAGGCGCACTGTTCGCCGTCGGTGACAAGAGAGGTGATGTCTGCCGAGATACCGGGCCACCAAACTGAC
This sequence comes from Rhipicephalus appendiculatus, assembly GCA_030522465.1. NCBI lineage: Eukaryota > Metazoa > Arthropoda > Arachnida > Ixodida > Ixodidae > Rhipicephalus > Rhipicephalus appendiculatus. The sequence goes on along the minus strand of JALIZH010016255.1, from coordinate 15,869 downwards.
TCCCGAGCTAGGGCTTTAGTCCTGTTGATGCCCTGATGACCTTCGTGCAACAGCGTCAAGACCGCCGGCCGAAGGGACGTAGGAATGACTATCCGGGGGGCCTTTCAGCAGGATACCATCGCAGACAGAGAGCTCGTCTACCACGGAGGCGTACTTTGAGAGGTTCAGTGGCATCTTGGATTTTCGCGGCCAACCTTGCTGGCAAAAGGATGCGAGGGCCTTGCACTCTCCACCAGATTCTTGCGCCTGTTGTATATCTTCGGGGCTGAGTGGCAAGGCTTCCGACATGCAGCCGACTACTTGTGCTGCAAAGAGTTCCACTGTGTCTACAGGAGTGGATGCCTAGCGGGTGATGCGCGACAAGGTATCTGCTGTGGCTAGCAGCTTTCCTAGCACGTGCAGCATGCGGAACTGGTATCGCATGGTCTTGAGCCGTAGTCTCTGAATACGAGGCGGCAACAAGTCGAGCTCCATTTTGCCCAGAAGTGAAACGAGCGGCAGGTGGTCAGTCTCGACGTCGAAGGTGATGCCGCGGACAAACTCATCAAACCTTTGGATAGCCCACGTCGTTGCCAAGGCTTCTTTTTCAGTCTGGCTATAACGCTGTTCGGTCTCAGTCATGGACCTCGAAGCGAATGCAACTGGGCGGCGCTCTCCCGAGGGTTGCGTCTGTAGCAAGACTGCGCCGAGTCCAAAAGAGCTTGCATCTGCAGACACTGTAGTGGCGTATGACGGGTGGTACTTGGCCATGCACCTGTCCGACGTCAAGAGTTCTTTGACCTTCTCGAAGGCCGCCGTTTGGTCGTGCTGCCACACCCAACTTGCGGACTTGTTCAGCAAGGCTCTGATGGGTGCTGTGACATCCGAAATGTGGGGCAGGAATCTTGCAAGGTGATTGACCATTCCAAGCAGTCGTCTAACGCCGGCAACGTCTGTTGGGGCTTCCATGGCTTTCACTGCTTCAACCTTGCTTGGATCTGGCCAGATGCCCTGAGCCGAGACGACGACTCCGAGGAAGGAGACCTCCGATACCCCAAAACGACACTTGTCCTGGTTCAATGTGATGCCTGCTTTCGCAAGGCGAGCTAGCACCTGGCTCAGTCTGGCATCGTGCTCCTGGCGGGTGCGTCCAAAAACCAGAATGTCATCTATCATATTAGCGACTCCTTCTTGGCCCTCCAGAATTCTTGCCATCTGTTTTTGGAAGTACTCTGGCGCGGAGGTGATGCCAAAGGGGAGCCGGCAAAAGCAGTATCGGCCATAAGGGGTGATAAACGTCGTGAGCTCTTGGGAATCTGCAGAAAGCTTCACCTGGTGGAATCTTGCAGTCGCATCCAGCTTCGAAAAAACTGTTGCGTCGCCGAGGAGGCCAATGACTTGCTCAACAGTTGGCAGAATGTGGCGTTCGCGAAGGACGACCTTGCTCAGTTGAGTCAAGTCGACGCAAAGCCGGTAGGAACCATCATCTTTCCGGACGACGACGAGGCCGGAGCACCATGGTGTTGGCTTGTCGACCCTGTGGATCACGCCCGCGTTTTCCAATTTGTCCAGCTCTCGGCGGACGATCTCGAGCAGCGGGATGGGGATCCTGCGAGGGACGCTTAGTGAGAAGGGCACGGCATCGGGTTTCAACCGTATGTGGTACTCGTCCTTGAGAGTGCCCAATCCCTTGAAGAGCTCAGCGTGCAGCGTTGCTTTCGGACTCTCGAGTTCGTCAAGAAATTTCACTACTTGAAGAGCTTGGAGCGCTGGCAGTCCCAAAAGAGGCACAGCGAGACACTGGATCACGTATAGGCGCTGGCAGGTTGTCTTTCCTTGCCACCCAAGTCGAGCCAGATACGAGCCTAGCACGCGAAGTGGCTGTCCTCCGGGGCCGGTGAGCAGACTGTCGACTTGGTCGAGCTTGGCAGGCAGCCTAGGGAAGTCGCTTGGTACCGCAGATACTTCAGCGCCGGAGTCGACCTTAAACTGAGCCGTGTAGTTGTCAACGGTGACGTCGACGAACTTTGCCGTGGCGGGCGTCCCGACGGCGTGCAGGTGAATGGAGCCGAGCTTGTTCTGCTTGTGCTTCCGCGAGCGACATACTTCGGCGAAGTGGCCCTTTTTTTGCAGAAATTGCAAGCGGAACGTCGAGCCGGGCATTCCGAACGCGGGTGAGGCGCGCGGCCGCAGAATTCGCATGTGGACGGCTCGCGTGAGCGCTCTGCTTATTGCTGCGACGAAGTAGGCTTAGCTCCGGAGCGACGACGAGAGGCGAACTTGCTAGCCTTCGCGGCGTCAAAGTTGAGCTCGCGGGAGTGCTCGGTACGGTTCTGTGACAACTTCTCTTTGTCGGCGTCTTCGGACTGACGTGCCTGTGTCCATGCCTCCTTGAGCGTCAGCTTCGCGTTTCGGCACAGCTGATCCGAGAGGCGAGAGTCACGAAGGCCGACGACGAACCGGTCGCGTATAAGCCTTTCCTCGACAGCAGCTGACGGATAGTTGCAGCGCTTCACCATCCTGCACAGTTCCGCATAGTACGTGTCGACGCTTTCGTCGGGAAGCTGAACACGCCTGTGAAACCGCGACGACTCGTAGAGCTCGTTTGCCGGGTGCACAAAGTGCTCAGTGAAGCGGGCGGCAACGACTTGGTACGAGGCGAGCGACTGGGCGTCGAGCGAGAACGTCTCGAGGAGCGGACGTGCCTCCGGGCCCATGCAGTACAGTAGCGAGCGTACCTGCACGTCTTCCGGCGCCTTTGTCAGTCCCGAAACCGCCGCGAAGTCTTCGTAGCGGCTGAGCCATGTCGCCCACGTTGCCGGGTTCGTGAAGTCGAACGGTGCCGGCGGCTGGAGGTTGATGCCGTACAGTTTCGGCGGCTCGCCGGTCTCGAGGGACATCGTGCTGCCGGTACGTCGTGGCGCGGCCTAGGGCTGTGGGGGCGTTATTCCTTCGCTCCTGACTCCCTCTCACGCGGTGTCATCCCACTTCTGACACCATGTCGCGTGGTTAGTGCCGCAGGGGCACGGACGCGCAGAGACCGACACGTACACGCTGCTTGCTCGGACGAAAAGGGGTGTGTACCCTGCTTTATTGGGCACGAACATATATACCCATGCACGCATGCAAGTTGCAGGGGGGCGCCCTGCTCCAGTGGCGGCCTAACAAAAGGGCTGAACGGTGGCGACCTCTACAACAATCACCCTTGTTTTTTTTTTTGAATCTGATTAAGGAGGTGATACTGTAATAGGCAACATGGGAGAGGCCTTTGCCCTGCAGTGGGCGTAGTCAGGCTGATGATGATGATGACTGTAATAGACCATTTTAGAACTCTTTCTTAAATTTTGAGTGCATCGACTCCTATCCACTAATCTTCAGCATTACTATCAGCCTTACCTGGATTCACGTTTATACTTACGTCTACTCACATGTGTTTGAAAGCAGTATCGTTCATACACTATTTTATTATTTATTAATCAGAGGTGCGAATTATGTAGAGGGGGTTCCCTGACCTCCCCCCCCCCCCCCCCCCCCGCCAACTCTTCCCGGGAAGTTCTTGATAAATATATGTTATCTAGTCATCTCTTTCAAGATGAATGTCCTTAGTGTTTTGCAACCACTAATAACTCGTGTTCGAAGGTACTATACCAAAAGGCGCCAAGAAGAGCACCGATTACGTGAGATATTGGCGTTAAAGGGCATTGAAAACATTGTCGAAGAAGCTAATTCAAGTCTAACAGAATACTGAGTCGACTCACTCGGACTCACTTCAGACTCAGACTCAGATCGAGGCGTGAGTCTGAGTCTGAGTGAGTCTGGGTGAACAATATTTTGGTGAGTTTGAGTCCGAGTGAATTCGGTTGAAGAAAATTTTCATGAGTTTGAGTCCGAGTGAGTCCGAGGAAAAATTCGGTGATTCTGAGTCCGAGTGAGTTCTAAGCGCGAAATATATTTCATGAGTGAGTCTGAGTGAGCTCCACAAGTTTTGCCGAGCTATGGTCGTATACGCAATTCTATTTCAGTAACTTTGTTTATGTGATCAAACATATATTTTTTATTTTATGGGGACTACCATATACATTTTGCATCGTTGGTTGTTTACATATAGCAGTAAACATCATTATTGTATTTTCCTTGCTGCATTACATTTCTTGCGAACTGAGGGGGCAGAGGCCACCACCAGCTTATTGAAGCCCGTTTCCCCTGTCTCCGACACACGCTGTTATATGACGTTTTGTGCTTTAGGTTGTATAGCGATTGAAAAAAAAATATATATATACAAGAGAATCGCCTCTTATTTCATTGTCGCAACCACCCGTATATTTTGAAATGTTATGAAGACACTCCTTCGCATGCTTCGTATAACATCGATTCCCGTGGTACTTGGGATCTGCCGAATTTTTTTCACTGAAACTGCTGAAAGTGAAATCACTGAAACGAAATCACTGAAACTGCTCAATGCATGTGTGGTGTCGATAGTTTGCGTGTATTTCTCGGATAACTGACGGCGCGGCCTCTCGTGATACAGGCGTGTACTGATGTCGGGGCGCTAACATATATTTTTTTAATGAAGAAATCATTGCAGAAAGCGCGATTTAATTGCAGGAATATTACGGGCAATTGCATTTTTCAGTGAAAGCAAGACTTTTGCGTTGCGAGAACCCCATGAACTCTCACAGAGTGGGATTTTTACTGCAGCCTGGAAGCATTTTGTGCTGCGAGTTGTTATTAGCGCGATAGCGTTAAAGAGCTCGTTTCGCAGAAATTCCGGCGTCGGCGTCGGTGGCGGCGTCGTTGGTTGTGAGCGAAAAATCATCATCTTGTCCGTGACCGAAAAATCGAGAAAGATGCAAATAAAATAAATAATAAAAAATTTCCGGGTCCAAATGAGGATCGAACCCGGGTCGTCTACGTGGCAAGCAGGTGTTCTACCACGCCGCCACGCTTCTGCTTGTGATTACATATAAAATAACTTCCTCTGCTTGGAATCGCTGTGAAAATAACTTTCATGCTTTGCAAACACGCGCGTCCTGTATACAGGCGTCACGATACAACATGTACTATCGCAGTAATATTGCGTGGTACAAGCGTGCATAGCCATCGGGCGTCAGAAGATGTGAATATCAGAACGACATTGTGGTTCAAAGCCGCGTACCCATTACAAAAGGCACACACGTTATTGCGCGTATTCCCTTAAGACCACGTAGTGGGTGAATAGCAACTTCGAAAACATTTTCCGCATTTACCACGCATAATTGCTTGTGGTTTAAAGCATGCTACGCATTACATAGGGTGCACTAAGGGATTGAAGTACGGACTAATGAGAGGATATCGCTATCGCGTTCAACTCTTAAAGGCGAAGCTTAAGGGTCCCCCCAATTTTTTAATTCATTTTTGAGGAGTTAGAACAATAGAAAGACTTGAAGGACGTTTAAGCTTCGCCCTAAAGAATAGAACACGATAGCGTAATCGAACCCCTTCACAACGCCTCGTGAATCGCTCACCTGACTTCGCTTATCAGATGTGCCGCAAGGGAAGGAACTTCTGTACACGTATCATTAGCCATTTCAAGCTGTCCTAAAATGCCTACTGCAAGTCAAGCTGCGAAGTGCTCACAAAGCCATAAACCTTCCTTTGCCGAAATGATGTTCCCACTAAGCGTCCGCAGAGTAGCACGCATACCTGCGCGGCTGGACACCTTTTTGAAGCACAGTGGTGTTTTGTGTGATGCAGCCCACATGTTTTGACACCTGGTGCGACTACGCTTCTGCCACGCAATATTACATGCGTTAACGACACTCCCCGCACTATACACGATATTCGTATAGGGTGTTTTTCCGAAACGGTTTCAAGAACGGGAGATGGCATTGCGATAGAACACATCCTTGCCACGCAGATTTCATGGGTTCAATTTCCACTGGAACGGAAGGTTTTGTTTTTATTTATCCCCCGCTGTCTTAAACTCCCCTGGACCTTTCCTAAAGTTCTTGACTGACTGACTGACTTCTTTATTTGCATCTATCACGAATTTTCGCTTTTGGACAACGCTAATTTTAACCAGGTGTTCTACCAAAAAAGCCACGCTAATGCTCGAAACTGCTCCGAAAAAAAAAAAAAAAAACACTATATAAATGTTATGTAGTGGAAGAAGTCTTCTTGACGCATGTAATGTTGCGTGGCAGAAGCGTAGAATCGTGCCAGGCGACAAAACATGTGAATTAAGCAACGGGCCTTAAAGGCCCACCCATCAAAAAGCGCTCTGACATATTTAATCATCATCAGCTGTAATAGCATCAACAAAGTGAACAGCTGCGTAGGTTCGCATGCTGCCTTACATATGCGTAGTGGTCCCGGCGCTGATTCCTAAAAGGAAGAATTAGGGCGTAGTGGGCACTTAACAACGTTACTTGCAGTATTTTCTAGGATAGCTTGAAACGGCCAATGTTACGCGCACACTCGTTCCTTTCCTCACGGCACGGCTGAGGCATGCAACGAGAACCGAAGCACACTACCAATTGAGAAATCGATGCGCATTGGTCCCGATTGCGCTATCACGTTGTACTCGTGAAGGCGAAGCTCAAGCGTCCTCCAAGTTTTTCGCTCATAACCAACGACGCCGACACCGACACCAAAATTTCTTGAAAACTGCGCTCTCACAGCGCGTACTCCTTAAATATATTCGAGTTGAACCAAATAACTATTCAAATGTTTTCAGGCGTCTCAATTTATAGCAACAGTGCCTCGACCTGTATTATGTCGTTCCAGTTCCCTCGCAGGTATTTACCATATCCTCGAAACGTGGCACTTGAACGAGAACAGTTGTGCATAAACAAAATAGGTTCGCGTTGTGTGTCGCTTCGTGTGTAAACCTATTCGGTGCACCTGTGACTGGACTTTGCCAATTTCAGTGTTGCTACATGACTACACGCTATGTGCATTGCTATTTTTAGCATATATGGTGTCCATGTGAATGCATTTCATGTGGACTATAGCGTTTTTATGGCTTGGCTGATTTACATGAGCTCTCCTGAGGCGCTATTTTACGTAACTTTTTACCTGTGTTTTTAAAGGTTATAAGTATAAAAGTAGATGCGCCTTCACATAACAACTGTCTATTTTGCCGACGTTTCGACGGGAACCCCGTTATGATTTGAAAAAGATGGCGTTCTCGTCGAAACGTCGGCAAAATAAACAGTTGTTATGTGAAGGCGCATCTACTTTTATATTTTTATGTACATACAAAAGGCCATCATTAAAACATGCCAATGTTGTTAGCGTACTAGATAAAACACTATCAATGCAAACTCACCCGGACTGGAATATTCAGTTTCTCTCGTAACAGTTTTCGCAGTGAAGGTGCCGTGAGGCTGCCACCGCATTCGACTGAAAAAGAATTTTGGCATGTTAGCATAATAATAGTTTGCTCTCCTTGCTACATGAGATTCTTGGTATCACAGTAAAAAAAACAAAGGCAAGGTTGAGGTTTTCTGAACAGTGGAGCCAGCATGCCCAAGCTGACATTAGCTAATCCAACTATCCCGCAGCACGATTTAAAAAAAGACGAATGGCGTTACATGAAGCAGACATAGTGCATATTGTTCCCATTATACTGTAGTAGACACTACTAGATTTTTCGTTAATGAGAAATAATTAATTAGTCATAATTAAGTTCTTAACTCCAACCCCTGCTGCCATATCTCCGCCGCGCCCTTTGGTCTGACTCCGCATTGTTTTTCGCAGTCAACTATGTTACGAAGCGCTCAGATTCCCCATTGCGAGAGGTATAGAGTCGAGCGCAATTTGAAGGTTATCGCGCAAGCGTCGTCAGGCCTAGCGGGCCAGGGGCCTTTGGAAAATTTTCGCCCGTTTTGAACTTTGTCCGCGGCACGGAGGTGTGTTTTTATCATGGAGCGGCTGGCTGACACCGGAGTACATGTGATCTGCTTCTTGATATTGAGCGCTCGTCCTGTCTTTTAGATGTGAAGCATCTTATGGCGAAGCTTAATCCGGTGGTGGTGGTGGTGTGCCGCGTGCCCACCCTTACTGCGCATGCGCAAACCCTTAAAAAAAAACCTCCTCTCCCCCTCTCTCTCCTCTAGGCATCCCTCTCCGCGGCAACCACACCCTCACTGCGCATGCGCCTCCCCTCCTCTCTCCCCTCTTACACTCCCCCCTCTCTCCTCTAGACATCCCTGCCCACGGCGTCTACACTCCCACTGCGCATGCGCGTCCCCCCCTCTCTCTCTCCTCTCCTACGCTCCCCCCTCTCTCCTCTACGCATCCCTGCCCACAGCGTTCACACTCCCACTGCGCATGCGTGTCATCCCCCTCTCTCTCCTCTCGTACGCTCCCCCCTCTCTCGCCTCGCGACGCCGACGCAGGCAGCGTCTGCTAGCGAGTTTCTTGGTTGAAAAAACCGATTGCTCGCGCTGCACAACCGTTCACTGGCCATCCCGTATATATGGCAATGGATCTTGACCTCCAAGGTGGTGCCGGTGGGAGATTTCTCCTGTGCGTTGTTGAACAATAAAAGTTCGCAGCGTGCGCGTTAACTAAAAGCGGAGTGCGGGTCTCTGAGTCCAGTCGGAGTCTTCTGTCTCTCATTGCCCATTAGCAGCGATTGGCATGTTCCAGTAGGAAACACTGCTCCATCGCTACGTGCTTTGCGCCTCCCCAGTTTTCTCTCCTGCGCAACGCTGCGATGAGCGCCAGGGTCAACGCCGCCGCCAGTGTAAGCGTTAGCGCCCGCTGCTTCACATCTACACATGGTTCCCTTTAGCGGGAGATGGTGTAATTTTTTTGTGTGGTCCGTTTAAGAACCTGGGTGTTCTCATGGACAGGCAGACAGTGTGGGATTCAATCAGTACCCGCGGCTTCAGTGTCCTCAGTTTTCGTGCCTCTGGCATGATTTGCAGTTCTCATGTATTATGTTTTTGACAAATTATGCAGGAAACAATGAGCTGAACCCTTGCGTCGTCAAAGAATGTGATGGATGGTCCTTCGGAGATGGTTCCCGCCGGCTACGCTTCCTTCGTTTGTTGTGCATCGTATTGCAGCATTCTGGACTTCATTTCAACGCGCTACGCTTAAAACTTGAGTGCTACTGATTTCATGTGATCTGTCTTCTTGTGTTCTTTATTGGTGGCTTTTTGTATATTTGTTTCTTCTTGTATTCTTTTCCAAATGTTGGGTCATCAGCCACAAACTGCAGCATATTTTGAATAAATCAAGCAATAAGAACTCAAGTGTTCTCCTGAATTTCATCTGCTAGAGCTCTGTGGAAAAAATACACAGTAACTCTGCAGTGTTTGCATAATAATTCCTTCATCTAACCAACGCGTGCCACGATCAGCATTGAATAACCAATCTAACAGCGGAGCAAAAAATTAAAAAAGAATACTCGTGATCCATCGCACTGAAATTCCGTCCGGATGAAGTAAGGGCATTCGTAAAATACTCCGGAGGTGCCACGCGAAACCTCCGGATAGCCGGAGTGAAAAAGCAGAGAAAAATACTCCGGAGGTGCCCCGAAGTCCCTCCGGCCAGCCGGAGCAAAATGCCGGTAAAAAGTGCTCCGGCGGGAGCCACGCAATCACTCCGGTCGGCCGGAGTGAAATATCAGTGAAAAGTACTCCGGCTGTGCCATGCAATTGCTCCGGCCAGCCGGAGTAAGAACTTTGCTCCGGAGGTCCGGAGTAAAAATTACTCCGAACAGGGGGGGGTCGCTAGAGGACGGGCGTTTTACTCCCACCTGGGAGTAATTTTTCTTTTACAGCGTAGGGCGCCACCTACGCGCCGAGCAAGCGAATGCCCCTTCCCCTGCGCTTCGCTGACGCGGCATCGCTACTTCTGATGGGGCAAAGAATCTGACAGAACTCGCTGCAGACGACGCGTATCTGAACTCGATAAAATCATACTCGCGTTTGATAAGGCGCAGCACAAAGTAGTGCACATGTCGCACACCGAGTTTGCGAATGCATGACGAAAATTCGTATGATGAGGCATTTCTGCACGACCAACATAAATGACGAGTGGTAATATGAAAATCATGACGTGCATGTCATGTACAACATGATTTACATTCCACACTTATGGTACGCTGACGGCCGTTTCTCTAGCTCGATATACATCAAATTTGGTATTGCGTGACGTGACTGTATAAAAAACATGACTAGTGGTATTACGGAAATCATCACATGCCATGTGCAACATGACTTCTATGCCACGCTCATGGTGCGCGCGCGGCCGTTTCGCTAGCTTGATATACACCAAAATTTGCATTGGATGATGTGACTGTATGGCGAACATAAGAGGCAGGTGGTAACATGAAAATCACGACGTGCATGTCAGGTACAACTTGATTTACATGCCACGCTCATGGTGCGCTCGCGGCCGTCTTGCTGGCTTGATATACACCAAAATTGGTATTCCGTGACGTGACTGTATGACGAACATAAATGGCAGTTCCTGACACGTAGATCATGACCTGCATGTTTTGTACTGCATGATTTGCTCCCTGCTGGCTGCTTCGCATTACATCAATTCCCACAATGCGTGGGATCTCGTGGTTTTTTTAGTAATTCTTTATTTGGATCTACCTCAAATTACCTCACAGGGACAACACTGATATTTCGCCCACAACCAAAGACGCCGCCGACGACACCGACACCGGAATTTCTGCGAAACGAGCTTTTTAGAGATATCGCGTTAAAACACAAGAGGGTCAACTTTCAACGCCGCGTCGCCACTCTCCCCGTTGGTCAAGTCCGAAAGCAAAAGCTCCGCAATGGATGCAACATTGAAAATGAAGCGACCTCATGCTTTTCACAACGACCTGCTATAGGCTATTGGCTGTAAAGGTGGGAAGTAAACTGTTGTTTGAATGCAATATCAGGTGTCCTCGATCGCCATTAACGTCAACAAACATGCGTAACCATACCCCTGTGCAATAAAAGAACTCACAGGGCCCTTTTGCATTCGCCTATGAGGACTGGAAGGCGAAAGCCGCCTTTTTCTTCTTACTCAATGTATTCACCCTCGACCGCCCACTTACAAAGCTTCAGGCACATATCGTGGTTTCGCACTGCCTCCAGGATCGAAGGCATTGCAAGCTTCCTGCACCTCACCTGGTTTGTACTGCCTCCGTGATCGGACCACCTTCCACAAAGTGACGATGTGATGTGATGACGTCATCATGTAGCGCCAAGTTATATGACGTCGTGATGACGTCACAAATTTGGGTGATCTGTGAGGTCATGATGGTGTATTCACGTAGGGATTTTGAAACCGTCAACGGTCAATTTCCGCGCTTTGTGAGGCATCTAAAGCTTTCACCTTAAAGGGGCCCTGCAATACTTTTTGAGCATGGTCAGAAAACGCTGCCGATCGGTAGTCGAGGCTCCCGAGAACACGCGAGCCAAATATTATAGCGCAGGACGCGGCCTGGAATTCACAATAAATTCTCAAAGTCACTTAAAAATTGCTTTCTCTTCTCTCGACAAATGACGCTGCAAGCTCAAAAATCACTCGTCACAGCCATTATCAAAATGGGAGCCGACAAATGGAAACACGTAGTGGGCTAAGCAGGATTTTGTATCAGACATTGGCTGATTTGAGCATGGCGCGCTCAGTCGTTTCTGGGGCCGCCGCAGGAGGCCGCGACTTGTCGACGCGTGCGCTTGCGATCGCACTGAAAAGCGTCGCATTCGAAGAAAAAAAGAATAGAAAAAGTGCTCAAGGTCACGAGGCGCGCGTGAGATATTGCCTTCCCCCGTGCCATCCCTCCCTGCTTGGCTTCCAGCGCTTTCGTCGGGACGAGAGAAGAGATAATGCAATTACAGCGTTCGACACATCTTTGTAACTCCGCTCGTACTGGACGCATTCCAAAAATTTTGCGTTGGTGAATTCGTGAGGCAATAAGCTCCTTTAGTGAGTCCATTCCATGGCTACTTGGGAAAGTGTTGCAGGGCCGCTTTAAGAAATTGTATGAAACGAATGACTAGGAAATGTATGGCGAGAATGGGCACCCCCTTTAGATTATTAAGGCGGGCGGTTCATATGTAACATGCAGTAAATAGTCAAAAATCGCCACTTCCTTGTTTTGTCATTGCTTAAGCAATGCCTAATATCAAGTGCAATGTTAATTAAAACATCGCCCTACAAAATTAAATTAGACTCTTGGCATTGTGAACTAACGTATTTTGAAATTGCATCAGTGTGATTTATACCAATCGCAATACATTAAAACTTACTTCACGCGTACTTCCGTAAGATTGCTCAGCGCATATAATTAAATGGCTCAAAAACTACAGAAATTTGGCCATAAGTCTGTCATACAAATTGGATAGTCCACACTGCCACAGCATCAGATGTGAGCTCCGTGTAACAACGCCAAAGCTTTCATGATGACATTGCTTCCGGGACGGACCTTTCGGTCCTGAAAACAGCTCTTAATTCTGGTTTGCCGGAAGGAGTTTCTTTAAACTTAGAAATTTCCCTGGCTGTAGTTTCGCTTTGAAGTAGGCTAAGCGAAAATCTAGTCGGGAACCATGTCGGTGTAATGACATGCTAAGATTAGCAACAGCAGTTCATAACCAAGCGAAAAAAAAGAAAGACAAAAAAGATGGCTTACTCCTTTGTAGCGAAGAGAGGTCGTAGTTCTTGAACAGTGGGCTTCTGATCATGTCCACGTACATTGTGGGAGAACCACTGATGTCTGTGCACCTGCAGAAAGAAAAAAAAAACCGTTCACCGTCAAGTGTGTCAGGTTTGTGTTTTGTGGGCACACACTGTACTGCAAGTAAATGAAGAATACTGGCCCTATTCAACTGTACCCGATGCAATGTTCAAAAGGAAGAATATATGCCTCGTGTAGCCTTCTAAATGCCAAGCATTTCTTTGCGGAGCAGAGATACTTGGATCATTTCTGTCTATCCATGTATCTATAAGCTATTAATGGGAGTAACGTTGCGCTAGTGACAAACTAATGGCAAACCAACAGGCCCAAATAGCAACCTTGGTGATCTATCAGTCACCTACTTCTGGGGGCTCTCGTGGTCGTTTCCTTAAAAGGACATCAAAGTGAAATAATGAACTGGTTTAGATCAATAAAGTATTATCTGCGAGCTGTAATGTCGTTAACTTCACTACAACGAGTTTATTAGTAGAGGAGGAAATCAAGGTCAAAGTTCCGTCTTGAAATTTCGCGCCGAAATCTCTGCACGCGAAGTCACGGTTTTCAATGCGTGTTTGTCGTATTTTGGTCACATTGGCGCAATAGAATTTCCTCAAACTTGGTATATTAAATTTAGGGCCCCTTGGAAGAGCAATGTACTTCATTTTGCGGATTTGGAACTACTGTTGCGAAATTGGAGTCGCGGCTCCCTACGCCGCGAACCACCGGCGTGATTCGGGTAGCGTAGCCGGTGGGACCTCGAGTGGGTGACGTGCCCGGTGCATTCATCATTACGACTTGAAGAGAGAAAAAGCTTTGTACAATATTTACATCGTGTGATCGCAATGATCAGACAAGAACAGCTCAAGAACAGCTCATCAACAACTTGTGAACAGCTTAAGAACTGCTTGAACAGCCTCGGCGCTCTTCGGTGCGCCGCATTTAATCCGAAGGCTGGGGTCCACCCCCACATTCTCCTCTCCACGCGGTGGCCAGGAATCCTCCAATCCTGCAGGACTGGGAGGAGCATAAGGAGGACCACACCCGTGCCTCCAAAGGTCAGTTGACGTCGGTTGGTCGAAGATTCCCCAGGAGGACTTTTCGGGGAAATGGCATCTCGTCGACGACGCACGAAGACAGGTGAGGTCAGGAAGTTGACATCGGCACTACGTCAGCGAGTAGACACCTGCTTAACCCTTTCGGGGTATTGACAGCTCGTTCAGGACGCCCCTGGATAGGATGGGCCATACAGCTTTGCGAAATTGGAGTCGCGGCTCCCAACGCCGCGAACCACCGGCGTGATTCGGGTAGCGTAGCCGGTGGGACCTCGAGTGGGTGACGTGCCCGGTGCATTCATCATGACGACTTGAAGAGAGAAAAAGCTTTATATACAATATTTACATCGTGTGATCGCAATGATCAGACAAGAACAGGTCATCAACAACTTGTGAACAGCTTAAGAACTGCTTGAACAGCTCGTGTACAGCCTTTGAACTCCTTCGGCGCTCTTCGGTGCGCCGCATTAAATCCGAAGGTTGGGGTCCACCCCCACATTCTCCTCTCCACGCCGTGGCCAGGAGTCCTCCAATCCTGCAGGACTGGTAGGAGCATAAGGAGGACCACTCTCGTGCCTCCAAAGGTCAGTTGACGTCGGTTGGTTGAAGATTCCCCAGGAGGATATTTCGGGGAAATGGCATCTCGTCGACGACGCACGAGGACAGGTGAGGTCAGAAAGTTGACATCGGCACTATGTCAGCGAGTAGACACCTGCACAACCCTTTCGGGGTGTTGACAGCTCGTTCAGGACGCCCCAGGATAGGATGGGCCATACAGCTGGCACCTGCACGGCGCCAACGAGTCAACACTGCTGGTGCGCAGAGCGCTATTGTTTGTCCACCGCACCCTACTCGGGAATGTTGCTCCCGGTCGCCGAGACGAGCGGGCGAACGACGACTAGCGTCGGGCAAGGCGAAGAGCCCCCCGATTCTCGGTATCCGCCGCCTTTCGAAGTACGATGGCAACGTGGTAAATGTGCGAGGCACAACACTACGCAGGCCCTTGTAAATGCCATCCAGGTCTATGACATCCTGGCGTTTTGGTGCGGGAATACCAAGATGGCGTCGCCGCCCAGATTTTCTTTTCGCGCATTTTCTCGCTCACCAAGCGTCTTCTCGCGGCGAGCGTGGTGACCTTGAAATTGTGAAAGAGCAGTTTACTAATAATAGGAAAAACGTTTTTCTCTTTAGTGTCCCTTTCGCTATCTATATACCGAAAGTGGCGGAGGAGGGTGGGACTGTGAGACGAAAATGATTTCATGTCAGGAAGTATTCCGGCAGATTCTGGCTATTCACTTACAGGATTCCGTAGGAACAGCTTAGACTAGTCGGTAAAAGTAGCGCATAATTGCTGACGTACCTGTGCTCTTGAATGGCCTTGAACACAGCAGTGAGGTCGTAGCTGGGCGTTGGTATTACTGCCTTGACACCAGGTATCAGTGTCCGACCGAGAACAACACTAAGTCCATACACATGGAAGAATGGGAGAGGAACGCACATCACCATGTCCTGCAAAACAGGAGAGAGCCAGCCTTGAATTTTTCAAGATTGAGAAGTGCGTGCGCTCGAGACCTAATTGCTGTGTTGAATATTCACGCATTGGAAGGGCGGCAGCGGTGGTGCACAGTGAATATCACTGCACAGAATGCATGTTTTAGCTCGTTGGCTAACACTAACCATGATGGTAAGAAGCGTGACCAAACACTACGCACAAAATATCTCTGTTCCTTCATTACTCCTCTCCCAGCACAAAAGTGTTTCATGTTGGAGTCTACCAAAAGCCTAAGTAACGGAAGTTTCGTCCGTAAAAGCACAGACGGCTATGTCTCTGAGATCCAATTAAGTCAAATTAAGCTCAGTTTGGCGTATAGCCGATGCTGGATACTATGAAACGGTTACCTCAGTCATGACTGATTTGTAGTGGAATGCAACGATGTTGTTGACAAAGCTGTGGTGACTGATCATGGCAGCCTTCGGACTCCCGGTGGTTCCCTGCAAATAAGCATAACCGGTCGGGTTATGAGTAAGAGGGATTGCTCTAGGCGGTAGCGGCAAAGTACAGCATGCATATATATATATATATATATATATATATATATATATATATATATATATATATATATATATATATATATATATATATATATATATATTGTGGGAAT
>JALIZH010016254.1:0-13454 GCA_030522465.1 Rhipicephalus appendiculatus | reverse complement strand
TATATATATTGTGGGAATCGCCACTGATAAACCCCCCTCGCCCCCCATTGGCTACGACACGGGGCATGATCCGACGGCAGTGCGCATGTTCCACGTGTCAGGAAGAACTTATGAGAAGGGACTGTGGGCAGCTATGCGGGAGTGGCCGACACACTGCCGCGGAGAGTGTTCGTGCACGCGGCGTGCGCCCCGCCGGTGCCAAGGTTAGGGGTAGTATTGCTGTTAAAGGGAAAATAGACAACCACCCGTTTGTAGCACGATACAGTACAGTATACAGTATTGCTGTATGTTTGCCTAATCGTTGAAGTTTGTTTTAACTAATAAATATTATTATCGGTTGGCCGACAGATGAAGTTATGCATCGAAACCGTGGAGGAAAAAAGAAGTATAGAGCGCGCCCAGCGCCCGCGAGTAAGCCTCCTCTGATGCCGCTACCTTCTCGCGATCATGTCACAATTCCAGTCATGCTCCCGTTTCATTTTATTTTGCGCTGGGCTCGCGTGAGAAAACATAAATTTCGTGGTTGCACTGGCCTTGTCAGAACCAGGGCGTCCTTACATTTACACCGACTCGAGGGAAGCAGCCAGAGCTTTCGAATCGGGCAAGCTCGCTCTAGAGGCGGCTTCCATTCTAGAGGGCAGGGTTTGTCCAGGTTCTCATTTTATCCCTTGGTGCCCGCACACACGGGGAAGAACGTTCTCGAGGGCCTCCCAAACCTCAATGAGCTGGCCCACGATCGTGCGCGAGAACTCACGCGCTGCAATGGTCTGGAGGCTCCGGAGGGGCAGGAAGGGACTCGGCATAACGACCCACTCTTAACCTTCAACGAAATTACTAAACATTGCCAACTTCGCAGGAGAGTCTGTCCTTTTTTCACCCGAAGCTTAGCAGAAATCAGTCCACTACTCTGAGGATGTTGCAGACGGGGTCTTTTCCGTCGCAGGGCGTCCTCAGTAAAATACACTTGGGCGTTGACCCTGGTTTCCCCGACTGCAGCGAAAGCTTTCGTTCTGCAGCTCACATGCTCTGGCGATGTCCCGCGTAGCCTAACAACCTTCTCTCCAGCGAAATCCGAATGGGAGGAGGCCATCAGAAGCACGGTACTCGGAAAGCAAGCCCAGGCTATCCAGAGGGTCCAGGAAAGGGCGGAGCGTCATGGCGTTCTGTCCTATAAGTGGGCGCGTCCAGCGGTTACGACGGCCCCACGTTACGGGGTCCTGCCAGTAACTCCTCAGGATCAATTAAAGTTGGTTGTCTGTCTGTCTGTCTGTCTGTCTGTCTGTCTGTCTGTCTGTCTGTCTGTCTGTCTGTCTGTCTGACGAGCGCGCGCGCCTACCGTCCGCAAGCCAACCACCTCCGACGCCGCTCCCCCCATCGTGCTCCATGCTCTGGTCACCAATACCAGCATGCTCCTGTTTCAGGTTTTTAGGCTGGGCTTCAAAATTGTCACGTGACGCTCCCTGCTAGTATCTTTTCTCTCCCCGATCGCAAACGCAAGGCATTGTTGACGCTGCTGCCACTTCTGACGATGACGATGAATCGTGGCTAAGCCCTGTGGAAAGTTGGGCCGATTTAAGGCGCGCAATCATTACGAAATTCAGGTGGCTGGAGACCCAATGAATAATAATATGTGGGGCTGGAGACCCAATGAAATACGATGTATTTGTGGCGCGACATTTGCAACTCCGTGGGTGCACATTTTACTCTTTGGGCGAAAAAAAAAGGCCGCTGTTGATCTGCCATCGCTGATGATGATAACGATGAGGCATACCTGTTTGTAATGGGTAGGCAAGGATTATGTGTTCGGAAGGATGAAATAAATTTTATTACTTTAGTTTGCCCGCACGTTGAGTAGTTCACCTGGCGCGACACGTGGTGAAAATCGACGCAAATACAATGCGTCTCAATGTAGCGTACCAGCACATTCACTCCTCGCGAAATAGTATTCAACTTCTGAAGCTGATGCGGCTGATTTCGAGTTTTCGCACTGCTTTTCGTGGTTGCGTATATTGTGCTAGTTTCTGCGGCTTCCCTAGGTTTGTCGAAGATTAGCAGAAGGGCCCCATATATCTACCTAAACACCTGAAATTTGCCTGTGAACAACGTCATACCAATATTGAAAGAAGTGGGAACATGTGTTGAGATGACACCTTCATGTAAGATTTGGTACTTGGCATTGATTAGTCTCAAATATCTTCCGGTCTTTACTATCATTTTGTGCGAAGTAGAGGATCTTCTTAGAATATTGATATATATGCTTTATTATTAATCTCACTGCCAAAAAAACAGTAGAGTACTAATGTCAGCTGTGACAAGAGTCATCTGCAATTACTGAGGAAGCAGTAATTACATTATTTCAGTAGTTTTGAAGTGTGGCTATTAATTGTGAAAGGCATTTAAAGCAAAAAACGAGGGACAAGAAATGAAGAAAAACACGAGACAGAACACAAGAGGAGAAACACGAGTTGTCTCGCGTTTTTTTGTTCCATTCTTGTCCCGGTTATTTGGTGCAAAACGCCCTTCACAATAGATTATTAACTAGCCCAACTTTCTGTTCTTCTATGTAACCATCTACTCTACATCATAATTGAAGGACTGGTGCGTATGACTCCACAAAAAAGAGCATATGGCCAAACACTGCCAACACACACACACACACACACACACACACACACACACACACACACACACGCACACGCACACGCACACACACACACACACACACACACACACACACACACACACACACACACACACACACACACACAGAACATAGTAGAAACTATATAGTACACTTCCTGAACGCGACAGCGCAAAAAATTACAATTCATATATTCATTAGGAATGCTCGTAGTGGTGAAACGATTGCAGCGCCAGCGTTTATCGTGTTTAACCTGAAATTGTGATTGTGTGATACCGATAACGCCAATGCTTACCGAGGTGAATACTATGGTGAAAGGGTCGTCCATGCAGACTTTTTCCTGAGCTTCGCGAAGTTCTTTCCCTTCGCTCTGCATGAGCTCACGCAAAGAAATGCAGCCTCTGAAATGAAAATTTAAAAAAAATCACAGAAGATAATGTACTGTAATGAGCTGACTTGGTGACATAAGAAAAGTCATCGGACTAACCTTAAAAAAAAAGTTTATTTATTCATTGATTACAGGGAACCACTCGCGTGGCCAACGTCTGCATATTCGATATTGTAAGGCGCGAAAAAACACAATACACAAGAAAGGACACGGGACAGAGCGCCTTACAATATCAAGTATGAACGTATACCCACTCGCCGAACAAAAAGTTCTCCTAAGTCTGCATATTCGTCGCCACGCAATTATGTTCCAGTTTGATGACGTAGACTTCTAGCTTTTCTTTTGCCTAGATAACTTACTTCGATAGAAAACATAGTAAAAGTAAGTATTGCTGTCCAGGCGGCGCATATCAGGAGACATAACTGACGACATAATTGATAACTAATAACGTATTCTTTATCGTACACAAATCGACGCGAAGTACGAAAATCAACATAAAAATGAGAGGCACGATGTAAAATGTCTTCGTGTTCCTCATACATTTCGGCGAAGAAAACGTTGCTAGGACAACAACGCAGTAAAAACAGAAGACATGTATAACCTGTGTTATCCCAGAAAGAGTATAGAAGAACTCTGGTAAAAATGACGCCGAGAAAACCCCGTGTCGTACGTCCGTGTGTACTTACGGCGCTTTTTGGTCACCGCCTGCAATGACTGCTTTTAAGAACGGATATCTGGAACAGAAATAAAAAAAACAAACAAACACGCAAGTTAGCAAGATCAATGGGTATCGTTTTGAGGCAGAATTAAACGCTCAAACTCTCCAAGTCGCGTAGGCGACTGGCCATGGTGGCCCCGAAATTGTAGTGCTAGCCTAATGAATTAACTTTCGCATAGGCCGAAAGCGAATGATAAGTAACACATTGGGAAAATTGAACATTTGAATGCAAATAGCTCCAGGAGAGTACATGATTTACGTAAACATGCTGTGCGATGTATGAACGTCGTTACTACTGCGAATAGTGTGGTACTGAATGAACGAAGACGCCTTACTCGCGATGTTCCGCAACTAGAGAGTCATTGATAATGTGGACGGTGCAAAAATACGTAACATTATGTACTTGGCAATAAATCAAGCAAAAAACTTCCCCATCTCCCGCTAAAGGGAACCATGTGTGGATGCGAAGCAGCGGGGAGATGGTTAGCTTGAGCGGGAGAAATGTCGCCGCTCTCGTTTCGCGGCAGCGGCACGGGCGCTCATCGCGGCGCTGCACAGGAGAGAGAATGAGGCGCGCTCCGTCATTTTTATTCCGCGTAACTACCGTGGTGCCCCCCAGTGGAGTATGCAGCTGTCGCACCACCTGTCGCGCGCCGCTCCATAGAGGAGTCCTAGAGGAGAGAACGGGGGGAAACGGAGGAGAGGAGAGAGAGAGAGGGGACGCGTATGCGCTGTGGGACGCGGGCGCCGCTCTGTAGAGTAGACGATTCCTAGAGTAGAGAAAGGGGGGTGAGCGTAGCAGAGGAGACATAGGGGGAGGAAACGCGCATCGGCTGTCGGGGTGTGGGACGCGGGGGCCGCTCCGTAGAGTAGAGGATTCCTAGAGGAGAGAAAGGGGGGTGAGCGAAGGAGAGGAGAGGGAGAGGGGGGAGGAGACGCGCATGCGCTGTGGTGGTGTGGGACGCGGGAAGGAGGGACGGACTAATAACGCATGCGATATGAACCATTTATACTCCGTCTCACAAACTGGTTGCAGCAGGGTGGACGCTACGATGTGCAAACAAACCACATTATACGAAAAAGATGAACTCTCCAGCCACAATTCTTAATCTAAGTTTTTAATAATGAAATTAAAAAACTGGCCCAACGTTTCGAGACCCGTTCGGTCTCTTCATCAGTCAGGGGGGTGACTGTCCGGCCGGCTCCGAAGCTAGCGACTTTTCTTAGTGATTGTCCCCCCTCTCCACCGTCGTTCCTCCCGCCGTTTTTGTTGCGGTGTTGCTTTCTCCATTGGTTCTCCAATGGAGAAAGCAGCACCGCAACAAGAACGGCGGGAGGAGCGACGGTGGAGAGGGGGGACAATCACTATCAATTTTATCAAAATCAATCTTAGAGTTCAGTATTACATGACGAAATTAGCCTAGAATTGATTATGAATGTGCAATTAAATGGAGACGCGAAATAAAAAGTTTATTTTTTAGAAGTTTTGGGCTTTTTGACGAACCGTGATGTTATAAAGCAATGCCGCAAAACGAAAGGGTGGTGCTGTTACAGATCTCACTATGAAATTCAAGGCTGTAAGTTTAGCTTACTTTGAACAGTTCAGCTGTCCAGGCTTGCAGTGTCTGAGTTCGGGTATAAGCGAGGATAGCATGTCGTAGTAGTTGAACACCTTGAATGGTTCTGCAATGAAGACGCCTTTGAAGCGCACCTGTTGTAGAGAGATATGGAAAGAAAAAAAAAAGGTTAAGAAACTTGAGGTGATCACGAGTTCCCAGCAAGGACAATACGAGGTTGATTGGTGGAACGTTGGGGAGGCCTTTGCCCTGCAGTGGGCGCAGTCATGCTGTTGCTGATGAGGATAATGATGTACGACAAAAAAAAAAAGAAAAAAAAAAACGTGCTGAGTGGGCAGAAAAGTTTTGATTCGAAGACATGTAATGTTCAACGAAAACAAATGAGTGCAATGCATTTCTTGCACGAGGAAGGTGTTACAAATAAAGGAGGAACTCTCAGTGTTATGCTCCGGAATTATATAGACCAGGGGTCTCAAACCCGCGGCCCGCGAGGCTGTCGGTTGCGGCCCGCGGCCCGCACGACTATCTTCGCCCCACATTGTTTTTATTTTCCCATTAAGTATGTTCGTGAGCTACACAGGCATGACTGGTTTAAGGCATTGTCTTCGTGAGACATCCCATGCGTTCGCCTTGTTTTGAAACGTAACCGTGAATCAAAAATTACATATCAGAATTGGCACCCAGATTTGAGTTATGTTGGAGATCGGTATCGGCATGATTTTGTAATCCGGGCACGAAATCTCGTTTAGAAATGACCTGCATATGAGATATGTTGTTGTTAAGATGCATATGTCACGTGGTTGTGACGTGGACGAAGGCAGCAGGCGACGTGTCCAAAATGAAACTGTTTATTAGGCCGAACTTGTGGCCGGTAAACAGAAAGTAAGATTACAGCAATACACTCTGGCACTGATAGCGGCGAACAGAGCGTCGGCCGTCGATCAACTGAACTTCGTTGGAACGCGCCGGCTTTTATAAATCCGGCGTCGAACATTCTAGCCTTATCACTAGTCGTCGCGCAAGCTCTGGAATGATCTTGAGTGTTACCGTCTTGCGTGCAATCTTAACAAAACGATCTACTACAACCGAGAAGCTTCTCGAACAATAAGGCGCGGTCTGCGCCGAGTACTGCTGATAGTCTGTGGGCGGAAACCGAATACAGTAAAAGAAACGCGCGCGGCAATGCCCCCCCCTCTGAAAAGGCATCGTCCCGATGCTTAGAACAGAACACATGGGAAAAATACATGCAACAATAAATGACGACAATAAATCAAGAAATTTGAATAAACAATGCGCACAAGCAAGAAAGTCCAATGAAAAAAAAATCACAGCATATCCACGAGGTGAATGATGGTGAGGTGGGCGAAGCTTGAGAGGTTATGGTTGATGCCGTTAACCCTCCGAGAAGTTCGCCCGATAAAATCATCATACAAACACGTGAGGTACAATGAAGAAAACTTTTATTGAGATTTCAAGTTACCTTTATATATTACGCACTTGTGGTAGGAGAAGTGCACAGCTAGCGGCGCCAACGTGCACTCCGAGCAGCGAGAGCAGCGGACCCCGAAAGGCGAGCCCGAGAAGCGGCGGCCCTCCGCGCCCGCTGCTTCGCTTCGTCCATGCCCCACCAACGATTCGACACGTACGGCGACGATCTAGGAGACTGAGAGAGGCACTCGATCGCCGCGCACTCAGGCAAAGCGCGCGCAGCAGCCAATCGGAGAGTAGCGGCAATTCTGAGATGGATGGAGGATGGATGCTATGAGCGTCCCCTTTATAACGGGGCGGTGACTTGTCTGCCACCAGGCTCGAAAAAAACTTTCTTTTTATGTTGGCCTAATGCCTTATCTACATTGATTAAATCTATGTTATTATAGCAAAGAAAAATACGAATTCACGGTCCATCTCTCTGCCTCTTAAGGCAGAATGACCTTATTTTTCCCCATTCTTCATTTTTGTCCTTTATCTCTACTTTTCTGCCACCAATACTCTAACCGTCTCTTACTTATTTCTATCGAGGACGTGTTCAGCTTTCCATTGTTGTCCCTAAAACCCAAGGCTTCGTGTAGACTCGTGCCCACATGTATATCTGGGTGGATATCGCCACATTCAATCAGTACATGTTCCATCGTTTCCTTAGTTCCCCCCACAGCATGTACATTGTTCTTCTTCGTTACAGAATCTCGCTTTATAGCTACGCGTTCTAAGGCAACCCGACCTTGCTTCAAACAGTAAAGCGCTTCCCCTTGAATTATCATAAAATCTCTCCCTCCTTATTTCGTTTTTTCCCTTTCGGTAGTCACTGAGAGCCGGCTTCTTTTCCATCGCTGTCATCCAATAAGTCCTCTCCGCCTCTCTGACTTTTCGCTTAATGCTCCTTGTTGCCATGTCGCCCACACTGCTAGCCGTATATTTACTGGTGAGCCTCCTAGTTCTTTTTCTCCACTGCGTGTCGACGCTTTTTCTATACAAATACCTGAAAACCTGCCCTGCCCATCTACTCTCCTTCATTTTCCTCAGCCTCTCTTCAAATCTAATTTTGCTCTGAGCTTCCCTCACTTCAAAACCTGTCCATCCCATATCACCCTTTACAGCCTCATTTGTCGTCTTCCCGTGAGCGCCCAGCGGCAGAGTAACGGCAGAGTAACGCCATCTAGGAAATGAGACGAGAAATGGTCATCTCTTATCATGGCCTCCGAGATGGCAAGCGATACTGGGGGTTACGCGTTACGCCTGACAAGGTTAGACTAAGAGGAGCTTCGCCCCTAAAAGTACACTCCTCAGGTTCACTACCGCGCGTAAAACGGCTTGAGGCGCACGACATGTACGACTTCAGGTCGCGCACGGCGCCGTTGAAAGTTCGTAATGCCGTCCGGGACAACCTCGTAGTCCAGAGCGCCTAGTCGTCGAAGCACTTTATATGGCCCGAAGTATCGCCGAAGTAGTTTTTCGTAGAGTCCACGTCGGCGTATCGGCGTCCACACCCCAACGCGGTCGCCGGGCTGGTATTCCACGAAGCGTCGTCGAAGATTGTAGCGGCGGCTGTCAGTCGTCTGTTGATTCTTGATACACAAGCGGGCCAATTTTTCGGGCTTCTTCGGCGCGCTGTAGGTAGGCGGTGACGTCGATGTTTTTCTCGTCGGTGACGTTTGGTAACATGGCATCAAGTGTCGTTGCCGGGCTCCGTCCGTAGACCAACTTGTATGGCGTCATCTGCGTTGTTTCTTGTACGGCCGTGTTGTACGCGAAGGTCACGTACGGAAGGATGGTATCCCACGTCTTGTGTTGGCTAGCTAGCTTAAAAGACCCTTCTGGTCGCCTCGCACGGTGGAGCCTGAGACTTCAAGAATTCGACATTACCGTCGTTTACAAGTCCGGAAGAAAACACTCTGACGCCGACTGCCTGTCTCGTGCCCCCCGTCGACCCACCGCCGTTGGACGACCAGGATGATGACGGCTTCCTGGGAACCATAAGTGCCGACGACTTCGCCGAGCGACAGCGAACGGACGCGGAACTCAGGAGCCTTATCGAATACCTCGAGGGCAAGAGCGCCACTGTTCCGAAGGTATTCAAGAGAGGACTGGCGTCGTTCTTCCTGCGAAACGGAGTCCTCCTAAAGAAGAACTTCTCGCCCCTTCGAGCCAAACACCTCGTGGTTCCATCAGCAATGAGAGCAGAAGTCCTCCAGGCCCTACACGACGACCCGACAGCTGGACATCTCGGTGTTTCCCGCACGATCGCAAGAGTACAGGAAAAGTACTACTGGCCGCGCCTTGCCGCCGACGTCGCCCGCTACGTAAGGACGTGCCGAGACTGTCAGCGACGGAAGACACCGCCAACAAGATCAGCAGGCTTCCTACAGCCGATCGAGCCTCCTCGGCGACCGTTCCAGCAGATCGGGATGGACCTCCTGGGGCCGTTCCCAACGTCGACTTGCGGAAACAAATGGATCGTCGTAGCCACCGACTACCTCACCCGCTACGCCGAAACAAAAGCCCTGCCCAAAGGCAGTGCCGCCGAGGTAGCCAAGTTCTTCGTTGAGAACATCGTCCTTCGACACGGCGCCCCAGAGGTTCTCATCACCGACAGAGGCACGGCGTTTACGGCTGACCTAACCCAGGCGATCTTGGGATACAGCCACACAAGTCACCGCCGGACCACCGCGTACCACCCACAGACCAACGGCTACAGCAGCGTAGCTCATGGCTTGCGGCATAGGATGTGATGGTTCAATGGTTCCCAGCGAGTGCTGGATTTCTTCTCGAACAATGTCGGTGATCGAGGCAACTTAGGGGCTGCGAGGACGGTAACAATTTCTGCAGCTCCTCCCGCACGATCGCTCGGATCGTTTCGCGTAGGTCGTCGGATCCGAGGGCGTGAACAGCTGCGCTTTCTTGCATCGATCGGCGATTGTACTGGCGGGTGCGCATTTCCAACGTCTTCTCGGTCGTCGTAGCCTCCGAGACAAATTCTTCGACTGTTTTGGGTGGGTTCCGCACCAGCCCAGCGAAGAGCTCTTGCTTTACCCCTCGCATGAGCAAACGGACCTTCTTCTCCTCAGTCATGTCAGGGTCGGTATGGCGGAAGAGACGGATCATCTCTTCCGCAAAGATTGTGACGTTTTCGTTCTGTAGCTGCGCTCGTGTTTCCAGCAAAGCGGCGGCTTTTTCCTTTCGCACGACGCTTGCGAACGCGGTGAGAAAGCTGGTCCGGAAGATGTCCCAAGTTGTAATGGTGGGCTCCCTGTTCTCGAACCAGGTCATTGCTGTGTCCTCCAGGTAGAAGTACACATGACGCAGCTTGTCCTCGGAGCTCCAGTTGTTAAATGCCGAGACCCTTTCGAACGTCTCGAGCCAGGTCTCGGGATCTTGACTTGGCGATCCATAGAAGGTCGGCGGCTCCTTCAGTTGCCGGAGCAAGATGGGTGCAGACGGCGCAGGGGCTGTCATCGTCGCTGCGGCCGAGGTCAGGGTCTTGCTCTTCCGGGTATTTTCAGGGAGAGGCCCGTACTCTGGCGGTAGACCTTGCTGCCTGCGGCTGGCTCGCTGCTCAGCGTTGGCGTCGATGTCCTTTTGACGGAGTGGGCTTGGCTCACGGCTGGAGGGGGGTCGTTCGGTACATGGACCGGGAAGCACCTCCACCAGATGTCACGTGGTTGTGACGTCGACGAAGGCAGCAGGCGACGTGTCCAAAATGAAACTGTTTATTGGGCCGAACTTGTGGCCGGTAAACAGAAAGTGAGATTACAGCAATACACGCTGGCACTGATAGCGGCGAACAGAACGTCGTTGGAACGCGCCGGCTTTTATAAATCACGCGTCGAACATTCTAGCCTTATCACGAGTCGTCGCGCAAGCTCTGGAATGATCTTGAGTGTTACCGTCTTGCGTGCAATCTTAACAAAACGATCTACTACAACCGAGAAGCTTCTCGAACAATAAGGCGCGGTCTGCGCCGAGTACTGCTGATAGTCTGTCGGCGGAAACCGAATACAGTAAAAGAAACGCGCGTCGCAATAATGATGTACGACAAAAAAGAAAAAAGAAAAAAAAAACGTGCTGAGTGAGCAGAAAAGTTTTGATTCGAAGACATGTAATGTTCAACGAAAACAAATGAGTGCAATGCATTTCTTGCACGAGGAAGGTGCGAAGATCTCAGTGTTATGCTCTGGAATTATATAGACCAGGGGTCTCAAACCCGCGGCCCGCGAGGCTGTCGGTTGCGACCCGCGGCCCGCACGACTATCTTCGCCCCACATTGTTTTTATTTTCTCATTAAGTATGTTCGTGAGCTACACAGGCATGACTGGTTTAAGGCATTGTCTTCGTGAGACATCCAATGCGTTCGCCTTGTTTTGAAACGTAACCGTGAATCGAAAATTACATATCAGAATTGGCACCCAGATTTGAGTTATGTTGGAGATCGGTATCGGCATAATTTTGTAATCCGGGCACGAAATCTCGTTTAGAAATGACCTGCATATGAGATATGTTGTTGTTAAGATGCTCAAAAGTTAAATGTGTGCAAACTAATTGAAGGTATCATCTCTTCCCAAGGGAAGCAAAACAGAGCTATGGGAAGACAAACTTGGCTTATCCGCGTTCAACCATGGCTAACTTTTTCTAGTCCCCCCCCTTTGTAAATAAAGAAATTGACACAAGCAATTTCAATTTTAATTTGAATTTTCAAGTGGAATTGCTTAGTTACTAAACACGTCTACTACTGATGAGCCTTGTGTGCATTCGCAATGAAGGAGGGAGAACAGATTAAGAAAAAATACGTTACTGCATTATGAGACATAAACCAATGTATACTGTAGCCCACCGCACCTGCCAACTTGCCGGGCTTCATTCTTTGCGGTCCTCTATTGCTATTGAATGCCCAATAAAAAGAAAAACCGGTGGGTTTCGTATCAGACAATTACGATTTCACAATACCGAATGCACCCCCTCTACCACGAGGAGACGCCTAATAAGCGAGAAAGCGCGCGCCTTTATGTTCAGGCATCAGTTCGTGGCGACGTCACACAATTTTACAGAATCTCAGTGCCTACTTAACAGCTTGTGCCTAAATATGATTTATATTGTGCTGGAAATGACACAACGTTTTAAAACAGCGGGTTTTAGAAAATTTCCTTCCTGTAAATGTGGCCAGAATGCGCAGTAAAACTGAAATTCGTTAACTTCAAGTGCCATATTAACGTTAACGTGCTGAATTTTAAGTGAAAAATTCAAACATTAGACTTTGACCTACATTTGTCCTTCTAATGAATAAGCTGTGATGGAGGAATTCATGAAAAAAGACCGCCGAAAGAATAACTAATTTGTGTGAGCTGATTTATCGTTACCCGTCAGGGTCCCTTCATTTCTGGGAGCACTGTTTGCTTCCAATATTACGAGTTCTTGCTATAATAAGTACTCACAGTAAACCAGCTGTGCAAGCGCATGATTTTAAAACAATGCGTCTGGAGGTCGATGCACTGAATGAGACACAAACAAATTGGAGTGTACTATGAAGTAAGGTTAGCAACTGTTTCCTTCAGCATCCGACATGGCGTAACTCCGCGAAACGATGGCGTAATGAAACGCTGCTCCTGCAGCGAGCGACACAGACTTTTTCCTGTTTATGGCCTCAACGCAAACTTTGCAATGAGAGTACAACGGCAGGGTTTCGCGTGAGGTTCCGCATAAAGTCCAAGGGCGATAACACCGCCCTGAACTTTAAACGCAACTTCGCAGCGATGCCGAAGCCGACGGTAATAATGTGCGTGGAGGGTCCATAGCTCAGATTCTGATTGATAATTAGTTTGTTATTAGTATTTTACCCCGCTATGCTCACTATAAACGTAGCGTTTATAGTGAGGATAGCGTTGTAAAAGCCGCAATATCTGCAGCACCACTATTACCACCACGCCCATTGTACAAAGGCAGCAGCATGCGATGCATAAACAGTTTTTACTGCAAAAATGCTGTCGCAGTAAAAGTAATCTAAAGATGCAAATGCAGAAGAAAATCGAGGCTTCATGGAATAGAAAATTGTTGAGCTTTTCTTTCGCTGGAGGTTAGGCGTCCACCAGAAGGGACATCTTCGTGTGACCTGAAACTGTCTTTCTCCGCATCGTGTTTATATTCGCCTCGCTCTCTCCCCCCCTACCTCTATGATGGGAAAGAAGAAGAAACAGCACGTAGCCTATGTGTGCTCCAAGAAGGAAGAAGTAGGGAATGAAGGAGCTTCATGAAATAGAGGAATAGGATTTACAGATGGCGTGACAGGGTCGGTTTTGTACTGCAAGGGAGGAAGAAAAAAAAAGTATGTAGTTTTGCTAGGTCTCGTAAGGCTAAAACACAGAGAAGCTAGTCGATCTCATAATATACTATGGTGCATCGCGGTTGAACGTGGCTGCTTCAAGGTTATAACTTCCAGTAGAAAACAGCGCGAAGAAAGAACACAAACCACGGCGCTGACTAACAACCAAATGTGTTTTTATTCTACCAGTCCGCATATATATACTCCGCCACAATCTCACGAAAACAGAAAAGCAAAAAAAAGCAATAAAAAAAAAACAAAAGAAAGGGAAGAACGATTATCAGCCTGCGTAAAGGCAATAAAAATGCTCAGTGGGACAGAAA
>JALIZH010016253.1:0-52822 GCA_030522465.1 Rhipicephalus appendiculatus | reverse complement strand
TCCTTTGCCGTCCGGTATTGCACAGAGGCAGAGTCAGGTTACGTGACCACGAAAGGAGCGGAGAGTATAACGCAGGAGCAGAGTCAAGTCACGTGTCCAGACAACAGGGGTAAGGCGATAAACTCCACACGGCTCGAGCGGCAGCGGGAGCTAGTGCGAGAGCGGCAGCGCCGACGTCAAGCAGGAAAACCCGAGCTTCGAGAGCAGGAAGCCAAAGCCAACCGGTAGCGGAAGGAAGCCGCGGATCCCGAACTTTGGAATGAAGGAAGGGCAATGGAAACGGAAAAGTAAACGAACTCCACCACAGCGAAACACGCTAGGACTGCAGTTAAACAGAAGCAACAACACCATTAATCACAGCAAAGCACTCATACAACACCAATACGCAGGGGAAAAAAAACGCCGACAGTCACAGCAAAGCACAGCAAAACGCCGAAGTTGTGACCTCAGCCCTGCTGATTGATCATGTCACTTCGTGGAACAGGGTTAAATTTATTCACACTCGTCTCGCGCAGAATTTTTTTTTAATCCGCTAACTATAACGCTATTCAGAGGTATTCGTCATCGTTTTTTCTTCTTCTTTCGTTACAACGAGCACGCTCGAGTCTGCGCAGGGAGAGATGATCAGAGCGTCTGGAAGTTTGACGCTGGCGTTTTTTACCGTATGCTGTGACGTATCATGCAGACAGCTGTCACTGTTCAAAATCATGAATAAAATCATGAATGTCTCGAAGCCTTTGGTCTTGTCCTTGCCATGAGACTGAATAAGGTAGCCACGCGGTATTTATTTATTTATTTATTTATTTATTTATTTATTTATTTATTTATTTATTTATTCCCATCTGCTGCAGGCCGAGGTGCCAGCTCACATAGAATGCGCCTACGCGGCCGCATTTTCGATGGAGGCGAACATATGCTTGGGGCCCGTGAACTTTGAGGTAGATGCACGTTAAAGAACCCCAGGTGGTTGGAATTTCCGAAGCTCCACTGCAACGCCTCTCATGATCATATGGTGGTTTTGGGACGTTAAACAGCAATTATTAAAAGGAGCCTACAAAATCTAACAAAACCAAAAGGCTAGAATTTATGCATTCATAATGTTGTTCTCAGAAAAAAAGAATATTCTTGAGAGCAACTTCTGGTGTAACGATAGTGCCACACCCACTCCTTTCTTTCTATTTTCATGTTACCGCCCCATTACAATATAACTGCTGCCTTGCGCAAAGCGTGCCCGAATGACTGGGAACTATCTAGATAATCTTAGAACCTACCGACGCGATTACGCGCTCAACGCGAACATCAGAGTTTGTTCTGGAACTAACGCGGTCGCTAGCGAGAACGCTGGAATCTTCGATGATACATGTATAAAAGCCGACGCACCTGACCGCTTGTCAGTTTTTCGACGACCGACACTCTGTTCGCCGATATCAGTGTACAGAGTGCATTGCTCGCTTGCAGTTTAACTTTGTTTGCCGGCCACAAGGTCGGCCAAATAAAGAGTCAGGTATTTCGCTATTCTGCTGGAGTCTTCTGCACCGTCGAGACCACGCAACATCTGGTGGAGCTGCTTCCCGGTCCATGTACCGAACGCCCCCCTACAGCCGTGAGCCGAGCCCACGCCGTCAAGGGCACACCGACGGCAACGCTGAGCAGTGAGCCAGCCGCCGACAGCAAGGTCTCCCGCCAGGGTATGGGCCTCTACCTGAAACGACCCGGAATGCCAAGGTCATGACTACGACTGCGTCCACAGTGACAGCCCCTGTGCCTACGCTCGTGGCAGTCGTGCTACAAGGACCCAGGGAGCCGCCAACCTTCCGAGGATCGTCATTCGAAGACCCGGAAAGGTGGCTCGAAGCGTACGACCGCGTGGCCGTTTTCAACGCCTGGAGCAGTGGAGACAAGCGACGGCACGTCTACTTTGCCTTGGCAGACGCAGCTGGGACATGGTTCGAAAGCCAAGAGTGAGGCCTGAAAACGTGGGATCTTTTTCGCACCATGTTCCTGAAAGCATTCGCCAACGTCGACCGCAAGGAGAGGGCCGAGGCTATGCTGCTAGCTCCCAAACAAAAACGTGGCACTGTTCACGGAGGAAATGACAAGAATCGGCCGGAAGACACGAAAGTTCGCTTCCTCATGCGAGGAGCGAAGTAGGAGCTCTGGCCGGGGCGGATGCGGAACCCACCGAACAGCATCCAAGAATTCGTCTCTGAAGCGACGGCGATTAAGAACACGCTAGAAACGCGCACCCGGCAGTTCAGTCGTCGCCTGACTCCAGACACGGTATCTGTTCAAGCCCTTGGCTCCGACAACCTGCGCGAAACGATTCGAGCGATCTTGCGGGAGGAACTGCGCAAGCTGTTGCCCTCACCACAGCCTCAAGTAGACTCGATCACAGATACCGTTCGAGAGGAAATCGAGCAGTCGCTGCGCATCCCCGAGCCAACGCAGCCGCCACCGCAAGCTATGACCTACGCCGCTGCAGTCCACCGCAACGCTCCTCCACGCCCGCGTCAAGAAGCTGTACCACCACAGTTCCGCCGCCAGGCTCCATTACCACCGCCACCGACGCCATACTCCCCACATGCTGGCCAGCGCTACGCTACGACGAAGACCGACGTTTGGCGCGCCCCTGACCACCGCCCACTCTGCTACCACTGCGGAGAAGCCGGCCACACGTACCGCCGCTGCCAATACCGCGAGATGTGACTGCGTAGCTTCGCCGTAAATGCTAGGGTAACGGCCATGTGAAAGCTAGGGCAACGGCCATGTGACATCGCCGACTACCTCTCAGGAGAGCAGTGGACACCCCGAAAACCTTCCCGTTCGCCGTCGCCAGGCCGCTACACCTCACCGCATCGCAGGTATAGTACGGCGGCCCTGCTCGGGGCCGATCTCCGAGCCCTTACCGGGAAAACTAAGGGCAGCAACTGATGGAGGTGTGGTTGCTGTACGACGAACTGTCGACGAAACTCAGCCGCCGACGAGGACGCCGCAAAGAGGTCTAAAGAACCCGCTGCAAGCCGAATGGGGGCCTTACGTTGAAACTTTGCAGCCCGAAGAAGATCTGACGACGCAACATTGAAGCAGCGGAACAAACCGACGCAGCCGTGATCCGGCGCCACGACTTAACCGCACCGCGAAACGACAAACCAGCCACCTCGACGTTTTAGATGCGAAGCATCTTATGCTCGGGGCTATGTCCGTCCCTCCCGCGTCCCGCGTCCGGCCACTTTCATGAAGTAGGGAAGCACCCATTATGAGAACCAGAACACTGTAGTAATATGAAGGCCGTCAACCACTACCACAGTCATCAGAGTCATGGCCGCGAGCACAGAGAGGCTGCTTAGCAATGGCTAGGCAGGTGGTGTCTGTCGCCCAGGTTGACCCCATTCCTTGATCTTGCTTGCATCTGTTTGGAGGGGGCTTAGTCCGTCCCTCCTTCCCGCGTACCGCATCCCACACCACCACAGCGCAAGCGCGTCCCCTCCCCCCTCTCTCTCCTCTCCTACGCCCACCCCCTTTCTCTCCTCTAGGATTCTTCTACTCTACGGAACGGCCCCCGCGTCCCACACCCCCCACAGTGCATGCGCGTCCCCTCCCCCCTATCCTCTCCTACGCTCACCCTTTTTCTCTACTCTAGAAATCATCCACTTTACGGAGCGGCGCCTGCGTCCCACATCCCCGCGGCGCATGCGCGTCCTCTCCCCCCTCTCCTCTATCAATCGTCTACTCTACGGAGTGGGTCCCGCGTCCCACACGCCCACAGCGCATGCACGTCTCCTCCCCCCTCTCTCTCCTCTCCTACGGTCCCCCCCCTTTCCCCTCCTCTAGAATCCTCTACGGAGCGGCGCGCACGACAGGTGGTGCGACAGCTGCATACTCCGCTCGGGGCGCCACGGTAGTTCCGCGGTATGAAAGTGACGAAGCGCGGGCGTCTCATTCTCTCTCCTGTGCAGCGTCGCGATGAGCGCCCGGACCGCTGCCGTGAAACGACAGCGGCGACGTTCCTCCCGCTCAAGCTAATTATCTCCCCGCTGCTTCGCATCCACACATGGTTCCCTTTAGCGGGAGATGGGGAACCTTTTTTATCGACGGTCACAACGTGACAGCTCTCATCAATACTGGAGCCGACTATTCCGTCATCAGTTGGCAGTTCGCCGCGAAGTCGAAGAAAGTTAGGACATGCTTGGGAAGGCCCGGAAATGCGGACCGCTAGAAGCCATCTGATAACGCCGGCTGGAGTTTGCACAGCAAGAGTCACCATCAATAACCGGACTTATCCCGCCAGCTTTCGAATCCTACAGCACGGCTCCAGGGATGTGGATTAGTAGAACCTTGAATAAGTAGAACACTATATCTATCGGGGCCAAATATTAACAAGGGTGCGTACTTGTGTGAAGGAAATTCACCGAAGAATAAGGATGCGTTGGTGCGCACGCGGTC
The DNA here is from genome assembly GCA_030522465.1 of Rhipicephalus appendiculatus. Classification (NCBI taxonomy): domain Eukaryota; kingdom Metazoa; phylum Arthropoda; class Arachnida; order Ixodida; family Ixodidae; genus Rhipicephalus; species Rhipicephalus appendiculatus. The sequence goes on along the minus strand of JALIZH010016253.1, from coordinate 48,379 downwards.
AAACTTAGTTCTGTCACTTCTGAACCCACACGTACACAACCATTCAATTTTTCCAATCCTAACACGTAACGCAGAAACCTGGAAAATAACAAATCAATTCTGTAAAAAAAGAAGCTAGAGACAACTCAGTGCAATGGTACGGATCACTATACACTCTAAGGCAAAAGGGTGTTAAAAGGGTGCCGTTCGTCCTTTTGGGGACTAATGGGGCTGCCACAACCATTAGTCCCTTTAAGGACTAACGGCACCGGGTCTAACAGTTAGTCCCCACAGACCACCTCAAGGGACTAATATTTAGTCCTCACATTTACACCTTGGCGGGCAACCGTTAGTCCCACAGTTGCACCTCAATGGACTAACATTAAGTCCTCACATTTACCCCTTACCGGGCAACCGTTAGTCCCCACAGTTGCACCTTACCGGATGAATGGTTGGTCCACTCAAATATTCCACTGGGATGAACTTTTTATCCCCAGTTCAAATTATGCGTTATATAATCCCCAGGGATGATTTTGCACAGTTACTCTGCAAGGCTTAATACTTTTCTCGCGTGTTTTTCTCCGCAGTGAGCAACAAATGGCGCGGAAAAGAACACGCGAAAAAATATTTAGTCATGCTTGTTTCACTGCTTTCGCAGTCAATGCAACAATGAAAGACAAAAGTGAGACAATGAAGTGTTTTATTTTTCTATACACATACGAAGTTTCTGCACTCTTTCAGTGAATTCGCTGCCAGATGTGAAAAAAGGTCCAGCCACGTTGTCATATCTCGTACAGTCGTGTTTATGAAGCTGCTTCAACGGAAGCGATAGATGACTGGCATTGCACGCACCAGCGCACGCAGCCTTCTGCACGTAGTGGACAACGGCTGCACAAAAAGATTGCAAATAGTTAGTCACACGTGACAGAGAGGATGAAGATACACGCACATGGCGAATACGAGCAAGGTGAAATAAATACGCACGTCTAAAATATGGCATGCAAATATTTTCACCGTGATGTCATACATCATCGAAAACGCATTTCGAGTCAAATAGCGCAACAGCACAAGTGCGGCAGCCGCAGCCATCATACCTAGGCGCCGCGACCACCGATCCGCCAACGAGTCGGCGAGTTCTCTGCGAGCGGCGTAGTATACAGCTCGATCAAGCGAACGCGGCGCCGAACGCGGAGCTTCTGCTGCTTCTGCCGCCAGCGAACCTCGAACAGAGGAGCGAGCGAACGCGGGGCCGCCGCCACGAACGGCGCACAGCTGCTTTCGAGCGAGCCCCGTGGAAGCCGACGGTAATGGCGACAAATTTTCACAAAGTTCTTGGAGCGAGCGGCAGAGTACAACGAGCGAACGCGGGGCCATCGCCGGGGCTGCCGCCACGAACGGCGCTGAGCTGCTTGCGACCGATTGACGGGGAGGCCAATGGTAATGGCGAAAACTGTCCACAGAGTTCCGAAGCACAGCTTAAGTCGGCTATCTAAACCACCCGCCAGCTGCCGGTGCACTCCAAGCGCGCGACATACAACCGAGTTGGTTGACAGCAACCGCAATCCGTTTTGGACGAGTCGCACCGCAGCGGCGAGGCCTCTGCCCAATATCGCGAGCCCGCAGCTCATCACCGCGGCGAGAGCGTCCAGGCGGCCGACAGCAATGACGGCCAATTTCTAGGCAGTCAAAAAGAACAGGCGAGCTGACGCCCAAGCCGACCTTCGTGGTGCATTTCGTGCGCGCGATATATACAACACGCTCGAGCCCGTTGCCAACAAGCGCGATGCGTTTCGCGCAAGCGACAGGTATACGGAAGAATAAAGTATGATCACTTACTCGTGAAATAATCCAGCGCCAACTTCTGCCCAGAGTCGGATTGAATTCATGGATCCGATAGGCCTATGTCTTCTCGGCCGCCATTCCCAACCGGTGTCGACGCAGTGCCTTTGCAACGCCGGAGCACCGTGGCCGGAGAAATACAGCGCGGCGTCGTGGCGTGTCGAGACCAGCTCCAAACTTCATGGGTGCGGCGGAACGTAAAATCAGCACCACACACTCATTCACGCATACGCGGCATACGTGTTTATCTAAGGCACCGCTGCGTAGTTCCTAAATCGTCGAACTCTCCGAGCGCGACACAACCGCCGACGCGCCTCCATGAAAACAAGTGAGAAGACTGACCAAGAGCGAGGAGGACGGTTAGTTTCCTGGTTTCCTTGACAACGGTTTGCACACGGAACGTATCTCCCGCGCGGTTCATCCCTTTGGTGCCTTTGGAGACTAACTGGTTTGCACAGGGCACGCATCCCTCTGTGGTTACTCTGTCAACGGTCTATCCGTTCATCGCGCGCGCTTATTGGGCTCCGTTATTCCTGTTTCGGGTAATTTTGCCTTAGAGTGTAGGCGTAACCTTGAGAGATAGGAAGACAGAAAGGTGGACCAGAGAACCGGGGCGGCCGATATTTTAGTACATATTAAAAGGAAGAAACGCACTTGCGCAGGTCACAGCGTGAGAAGGACCGACAACAGATGGTTAGTTACAGCATCGGTATGGACACCATTAGTTGGGAATCACGGAGAAGAGTGCCGGAAGACCTTGGCGGAAATACGAATCAGCTGGCAAAAAACATTTAAAGGCACCCTGCAAAACTTTTCGAAGTAACCGTATAATAACCCTCTAATAACGTGTCAAGAGAAAGCGCAGACGACGCACTCCGACTCGCAACTCAGTCAGAAGATGCGCACTCGGCCACAATGTCGACCTCAGGTCGATGTGGTGGTGCAATCTAGCAAAAGTGCCTTCCTGCGCCACGAGTTCCGAGCATAGTAAAAACCCTAAATGGCCATGAATCTTTCCCAGAAATCTTCTAACTGAACGTTAAACATCGTCTGCATGTTCCTAATTTTTCAAAATGCCCGTGTTTTTCTTTTATTGTCAGAATTACTCTCATTGAATAGCGCTTATTTTAGCCGATCTGTAATCAAATGCAATTGGGTCATTCCACGCCAAACGTCCCAGCCATTTTGGCGACCATCTCAAATGTATTCGAAAAAGATCGTGCTGATTTGCGACATTAAAAACAGTAAATTGCTAGAATATTACGGAGAGAAAAAATTTTGGTCATGTGGGTGCCTTCCGAATTTCCCAGAATGTCATCTGGGTGTTGTTTGTGAGAAAATTTATTCTAAGAGAGTGGTTTCTTGTTTCTACACCAAATTTGGTTTACATAATAAGCAAAGGCGTTTGTGTAAGGTTTTTTGAAGCTCAATAATATTAGCGCAATATTTCTGCCATATACGCCTCGAAGAATTTAGCCAAAATGTTCTAAGTTTGAACTTTTTCCATTGCAAGATTGCGCCTTGTATGAATATCTGAGTCATGAACAATTAGTCTACGGAAGGTATATTTTGCGCAAAAAATATTTTCAGACCCCTCAAATTTCTGAACTTGATGGAAAAAAATCACGAATTTCAGAAAACCATCATTTTTGTCCACATTGTGACGCAATTTGCACCACGTGGTGGTCCAATTAAAAATCAGCTTTATACCTCAAACGAAAGCAAATGAACAGTTCTTTTTACATGGCAAGTTTTATCATTACAATTTTTGTTTTAAGGAAGAAAACATTTTTTGAAGTTTCTCCATTGACGACAATGGGGAACTTCAACCGGGAAGCTGTCGTATGACGAAATGGGAAGATAGCCGCCAATGAAAAATGGGACAAAAATGACGGTTTTCTGAAATTCGTGATTTTTTCCCATCAAGTTCAGAAATTTGAGGGGTCTGAAAATATTTTTTGCGAAAAATATACCTTCTGTAGACTAATTATTCATGACTCAGATATTCATACAAGGCGCAATCTTGCAATGGAAAAAGTTCAAACTTAGAACATTTTGGCTAAATTCTTCGAGGCGTATATGGCAGAAATATTGCGCTAATATTATTGAGCTTCAAACACCTTACACAAACGCCTTTGCTTATTATGTAAACCAAATTTGGTGTAGAAACAAGAAACCAAACTCTTAGAATAAATTTTCTCACAAACAACACCCAGATGACATTCTGGGAAATTCGGAAAGGCACCCACATGACCAAAATTTTTTTTCTCTCCGTAATATTCTAGCAATTCACTGTTTTTGAATTCCGCAAATCAGCACGATTTTTTTCGAATACATTTGAGATGCTCGCCAAAATGGCTGGGACGTTTGGCGTGGAATGACCCAATTGCAACAATGACAAAGGTACGGTAATGGCGGTGTTTTTGTGGTCGGCGCTCTTTCAGCCCACCTTTTCTTCTAGGATCTGTACTAACTATGTTTCAGTGTGATCGCGAGTGGGCGCGAGGGCACGTGGCGGGCCTCCCGCGGGGGCAGAGGTAACTGTGAACTTCACGATGCTCAAATCAATGAATGGCTGTGAATTTGGGTAGATGGCGTGGTCATTAAAGGACCAGTGACATCAACTTTACGTATGTCGCGTTTTTTGCGTCAGTGTGTAGTTATGGATGCCCTAGTAACGATTCGGTATTGATAATGCAACAGAGGGACGAATTAGTATATGTAATATTGATTAGTATGACCAGTACCGAATGCAATTCAAAACGGGTACAAAGCGCGCCAATTTTCTGCGCTGCCAGCGCTGCCAAGCGGTCACCTCCCGTGGTCACGCCCCATGTGATCACGTGGCCACACGAAATTGTGACGCGAGTTTCAGCTGAGATTTCGTCTGCTCGGCGCGCACGTGTAGGCATGTGTTGGCCATCCCCATCGTCGTCGCCGCCGTCATCAGCGTCCACAAGCGACAGTGACAACACCGAGGAATATGAAATCGCTGCGATTCGCGACGTGGCGAATCAATTACGGTTCGATCCTCTTAAAAGCAGTGATTCTGATATCGACGCCCGACCCGACAGCGACGAGGAGGCAGCTGGAGACGCGCTTGGGCCATGCTAGCTGGCAAGACATATCACAACTACGCATAAGAACGCTGCGTGCGTGTTACTTGTTTGAAATGATATTTCTCTGAACCATACGTTCTGTACTGGTGCACTTTGATCGGTTATTGTAGTGTCTGCGTCTACCTAAGCATAACCAATGTGTCGTAATAGGCGCTTTTAGCTGACCGTATTTCGCCTCCCGCTCCGCTCAGCCAGCCGGTGGTGGAGCCACTGCGCATGTGCCAGACGGTCAGCGCTGAGCGTGTGACCGGACCGTCACCGCCGGCGGCCTGTAGCGAGCGAGAGGTCACGTGACACGAGGAGAAACAACCAAAATGGCAGCCTCTTGTGCCGCGAGTCCGCGTTGCTCGGAAAACGTAGTGGTTGTTCGGCCAACACGCAAGCCCCGACGGCACTTCAGGATACACGAGGATATGTGCCTTCTCAGAGAAGTCGTCGCAGCCGATCCTTCTGAAAATTCGTGTATGTGGGATGACGTTTTACGAAATGTCATTGCAGCGATACATCGGGAGCTGACACTTTGCGCAATAAAGGAGCGTCTCCAGCTGCTTCTTTGGTACTTCCGACAACAGGACTCCGCATACCTTCGCAAGTAAGTGATTTCATGTGCAATAGCCACAATTTCGTTTTTAACAGCAGCCACTCTCCCACCTATTCAGAAACGCTCCTTAACTTGACTTTCCACAAGGCAACGCGCTGAATGCGCTGCCTCAACGCCGCGCGTTTGAAACGCGTTTGTGCTGCCTGGAGGCAAGGTGGCGTTGCTCGAGGGCGGTGGCTAGTCAAGTTCAAGCGTTTAAGGTTTGCGAAGTCCTGTGACAAAACCAAATTAAGAACAGCCAAGGTGACAGAAACAAATTATGAAAAGGCTCACGCGTCGAGCACTCGCAATCATAACGCCAAATTAAATAAATTCAAGCTGTTTTAAAACATAATTTCCTTTCTTGCTGTAAGATAAGTACAACTTTTTATTTTCCTTTTCAACATACTTATGACTTTCATGCACTGATGGCGTCGCGCTTGACTTGACCGAAAGACGCTCGGCTAAAACCAACAACGCGCGTTGCGCTCCGGTAACGTTGAGCGTTTGAGCGGAACGGGAACGGACCGCAGAATCGGTTAGCTAAAAGCGCCTAATAACTGGTCAGTTAGTGAATGTCGCCATGTGTGTCTTTTGTATTGTATACTGCTGAGAGACTGAAACGCAACAAGAAAAAGTGAAACGCAGGGGCCTGGCGTTTTTATTCTGTGAGCGCGTTGTGGGGTAGCGTTTCGCAATGGTGCACCAAACTTTTCGCTTTTTCTCTTATTTGAAGAGCACGATTGCAGCGTACAACGGTTCCACGGTATGCTGGTACGTAATGCGATGGAGATCGTAGCTTCAAATAATCACATTCGCGCTCGCGACTCCAAGACAAATCACCCGAAGCAGCACTACGAAACTGCAGGATTCACATGAACGCGCTGCACGAACCAAGCAAAACAAAACAAGCGACGCCGTTGCCAGGCAACCTGGCGTCGCCGCCAGGCGGTACCACAAGTAGGCACCACGATGACAACACTAAACTTGTCGACGTCAGCGTTGCTCGCGCATCGTCACTCAGCGCCTGAGGCGTGGCCTAGCAGCTAGCTGAACACGTCAAAATAGTGTCGATGTTGCACGGCATGAACGCGCCGTTGAGCCTTTGCACGCTCTCTGCGCTCGATTTAGAATAACTTCTACGTAACAGACGCAATTCATACTTCGCTAAAAAAACTCATGCATACCAAGCAATCGAGTGAACGCCGCATCTCGAGTTTGAAATTTGGTGTCACTGCTTAGGGCGCAGCGTTTTCGGATTTTTTTTTTCGTTTTTTGACATTCGATGGATTGTATTACGGATTATATTTTTTTTAGAGGAAATTTGCCATTTATCGGCGTTTATTTGTCGTTAATCCCCAAGTCTCCGAAATTCGGTCTTCGATTTTTGAATTATAAGATGTTGCAATGTGTTTTTAATTTTATTCCAAATGAAAATGCGTTGCATTGTTGCTCCTAATCCTGTTTCTCCATCGTTTTATTTTTTTTTCACTTGCATATTTGCCGAGTCAGTAAAGCTGTTGGTGTGCACTGCTGTGAACTTTTGGAGGGTGGAAGCTAGTCATGCTGCCTATCAGCTTTTTCTGCTTTTGTAAATCCTCCGCCACCTGCAGAAATACGCAGTACTGATTAGGCAGGCTCCCGCATCTTCTTGATGAAAAATAAAGCACCTGCTATCAATAATATTTTCAATACTTCAAAATTTTCGATGCAATGGTATCTTAACGCGAACACATGCGAACACACCAAATGTATTTTAGATTTCGGGAAGGTTTGAACGCACAAAGACATATGTACACACAAACACAAATACTTGAACACAGAACACATAAGTTCGTTCGCACTACAACATTAAAGCTTGTTGTAAGACACCCACGCCTCCTTTACAAAGTTGCTAGTCCGCCGCGCGGCGTGTAGCGGTTACGATGCTCGGCTTCTGACCCGAAGTTCGCGGGTTCCATCCCGATCGCGGCGGTCGCATTTGCTAGACAGTGCTAGAGGCCTGTGCACTGTGCGATGCCAGTGCACGCTAAAAAACGCCAGATCGTGAAAGCTTCTGGATCCCTATACTACGGCGTCACTGATAATCATATCGTGCTTTTGGGACGTAAAACTTCAAATATTACTATTTACGAAGTTGCTGTCGCTGGTGGAGGTGCACTGTTTTGAATGGTGATTCTCAGCTTTGAAAAATCAATTTGAACTTTGAAAATGTCGTTTTACAATCTGAGTTCATCGGACAGATCTGAATTGCCAAAATTTTTGCCGGCGAGTGGTTACCGGATTTTTTCGGATTTATCCGAAAACCCGAAGCCCTAGGTATATGGCATCCTTTGTAGACAGAAGAGGAAGTGAATTCTAGCTGACTTTCAGAATGAATTTTAAATTCCTGGCCGCGGGCTGGGCTATAATGTTTGGCCGCGTGTTCCCGGGAGCCTCGACTACCAATCGGCAGCGTTTTCTGACTATGCTGAAAAGTGTTCCAGGGCATCTTTAAAAGGAGACGCACGGCTTGAGACGGCACTTTATCAAGGCTTTTAGTGTAGGTGGCGCAGTCGTGCATTTTACTGTTTTGTTATCAGCGCAGAGGATGAATGCATTTCATAAAGAAGCGAACTAGCTGACGGATGAATTTCGTTTCACCAGAGGAACTACCGCCCGCTGCGCTTTCGGACATTTGCCCACCAAGAAGTATAACAAGAATCTCGTTCGCTCATGTGAAGCCTAATGCGATTAGAAAGACTTGTTAGGAAAAATCCTATTGAGTGCAGCCACACAAGGCAACCGACTGCTGGTAATACGATGACCGATGAACACGTTTACTCGCATGCACTGGCGTTTTCATTTTATCATGTTGAGTGGGCGAATGACTCCGATTCCACAAGTGAAATGTAACACATGCAGTGCCAGTACGGTTAATTGACTTCAGGAAAGAGCAGTATGTCTCTGAATAAAAAAGCGTACGGTGACCTGTTGGCAACAATGCTGATCTGAGATATGTTCCCACACTTTTGCGTTGCTTTTTTTAAATGCGAAGCATTTCTTAGCGAACTTCGGCGACTTTGAGCGTATCTATCTATCTAGCCGCCTACGACTTTGTGCTCTCCTGGCCGTATCGTTAATGGGATTTATACCAAAATTGGTATAGCATAATATGACTGTATGACGAACATGAATGACTGTTTATATCATGAAAATCATGACTAACTTGTCATGAAAAATATGATTCACATACCATGGCCGTAGTGCTCCTGAGGCCGTTTTCTTAACTTGATATATTCAAAAATTGGCACGATGAGACATTTCTGCATGACCAACATAAATTACATGTGGTAATATGAAAATCATGACGTGCATTTCACGTATGACATGATTTACACGACATGCTCATGGTGCGCTGACGGCCGTTTCGCTAGCTTGATATGCCCCAAATTTGGTATTGCGTGACGTGGCTGTATGACGAACCTAAATGACAAGTGGTAATATGGAAATCATGACATGTCATGTGCAACATGACTTGCATGCCACGCTCATGGCACGCTCACGGCCGTTTCGCTAGCTTGATATACACCTAATTTGGTGTTGCGTGACGTGACTGTATGACGAACATAAATGCCAAGTGGTAATATGGAAATCATGACATGTCATGTGTATCATAACTTGCATGCCACGCTCATGGCACGCTTGCGGCTGTTTCGCTAGCTTGATAAACACCAAATTTGGTATTGAGTGATGTGACTGTATGACGAGCATAAATGACAAGTGGTAATATGGAAATCATGACGTATCATCTGGAACATGACTTGCACGCCACGCTCATGGCACGTTCACGGACGTTTCGCTAGTTTGATATACACCGAATGTGGTATTGCGGGACGTGACTGTATAACGAACATGAGTGGCAGGTGGTAACATGAAATTATTGACATGCGTGTCATCTACAATGCCATTTACATGCCACGCTCATGGTGCGTTTGCGTCCAGTTGACATAGACCAAAATTGGTATTGCGTGACGTGACTGAAATCATGGCATCCATAATATGGCGTAAGCCTTTAATGTCTTGTGCTCACTTCTGTCCGTCCGTCCCTCCGGCTATGCCCTTGCATGGTGCCAGGCGGCCGCCGGGGCGCGCAAACGGACGCCGGTCGCGTTGGACTCTACAGCGCTCGCGCTTTGTTGTCATAGCGTCGCTGTGCCCACCTTGTCCAATCATGCAAGGAGAGAGACGCGCGCATCGCGTTCCATTCTAACCGACCCCATCTCAATTCGCACAGGCGTTCGCGCAACACACCTTGGAATTTACAAAGTGTCCGTTAATTTAAGCGCTGGGACGCGAATGGCGTCTGCACGATGCGCAAAGCGTGAGAAAACGAGCGCATGCGAAACAAAGGCAAATTAGTCTAGCGTCGCGCTGCGATTCACGGTAAAAAAAAAGAAAAAAAGAAAACATGCACACACTCCGTTTGTGTGCCATGCCACTAGAGTGTAAAAAAATTCCCCATCTCCCGCTAAAGGGAACCATGTGTGGATGCGAAGCAGCGGGGAGATAATTAGCTTGAGCGGGAGGAACGACGCCGCTCTCGTTTCACGGCAGTGGTCCGGGCGCTCATACAGGAGACAGAATGAGGCGCGCGCGCTCCGTCTGTTTTATACCGCGGAACTACTGTGGCACCCCAGCGGAGTATGCAGGTGCCACACCACCTGTCGTGCGCGCCGCTCCGTAAGGGATTCCTAGAGGAGAGGACGGGGGGGGGACCGTAGGAGAGAAGAGAGAGGGGACGTGCATGCGCTGTGGGACGCGGGAGTCGCTCCGTAGAGTAGAGGATTCCTAGAGGAGAGAGGGGGAGAGGACGCCGGAGCCGCTCCGTTGAGTAGATGACTCCTAGAGGAGAGAAATGGGGTGAGCGTAGGAGAGGATAGGGGGAGGGCGTAGGAGAGAGAGGGGGGAGGGGGACGTGCATGCGCTGTGGGACGGACTAAGCCCCCTCCAAACACATGCAAGCGAGATCAAGGAATGGGGTCAACCTGGGAGACAGACACCACCTGCCTAGCCATTGCTAAGCAGCCTCTCTGTGCTCTCGACCATGACTCAAGCAATGGGGTCAACCTGGGCGACAGACACCACCTGCCTAGCCATTGCTAAGCAGCCTCTCTGTGCTCTCGGCCATGACTCTCATGACTGTAGTAGTGGTTGACGGCCTTCATATTACTACAGTGTTCTGGTTCGCATAATGGGTGCTTCCCTACTTCATGAAAGTGGCCGGACGCGGGACGCGGAACGCGGGACGGGGGGACGCGGGACGGGGGACGGACAGAGCCTCGAGCATAAGATGCTTCGCATCTAAAAAATCACAGCATATCCACGAAGTGAATGATGGTGAGTGGGCGAAGCTCGGAGGTATCATTCGGGTAACCGTGAATCACCCCATACGTTGCCCACTCGATCATGCAAAGACGTGACAACACGTGTCACGTCTTTGCATGATCCTGGGTGTTCGATCGTGAGCTGGGCACGAGCGTCGCCGACTTGTGTTCCGCGCGCTCCCAGCCTCAGCGACAACGCCAGTTCGCGTTCCACGACAGAGGAAGACGATGCCACCTACTAATACGCCGAAGTCCACACCAGTGCTCGACGCAACGCCTCGCCTCCGCATGCATCGCCACAGAACGCTGCTGTGAGTTCTGAAAGCCACGCGTCCTTGGCTATGGGTTGTGCTGCCGTGAGTACCGGAGCCGCCGCATGCTCCGTAGATACCGGCTGCCCTGGTTTTGCCTGCGACTCACACGAGAGCACTGTGGAGCTGACTACCTCCTCTCTGGTGAAGTTCACCTCACCGTTGATCACGATGGACTCCACCTCCGGTGCTCGACTCCGAGTACCGCGTCGGTCCGACGATCCCAATTATAACAGCGGCATCTATCCTCTTTAATCGTCAACTATACGAAAACCACTAACACCATCTAGTGAAAATATTTCCAAGGACATATACACACAACACCATCTAGTGAGCAATTCTTAAAACTAACTAAAGCTGGCTACATACATACATACATACTACTACTACTACTACAGAGGAGGGAACGACCCACACCCTAAGGAGCTTCGCCCCTAAAAAAATACATGTCATTGTCAGTCGAGTGGCCTGAAGTTTTCGCCGAACGCACTTTGGAAGGCACAAAGTGCCCTTCAATTTGATGTACAGCATGATTTGCTCCTTGCTAGCTGCTTCGCATTACATGGATGCCCACAATGCGTGGGATATGCCGTTTCTTTTTTGCTTTGATGTAATAACAGTTGGTGGTTGTAGAATCAGGCTGTGTTCTGTGCGTTTTATGTCGACGTTCTAGAATCCTAACAGCTGGACTTCTTGCTGTCGCCGCAGATTCTTACGAAGCGTTGCGTGCGTCTGTGTGATTGACATTTAGAATTTTCGCTTCTGCGCGGTATTGACTGCAAATGTTTACAGATGTGTACATTCTCATAAAAAGACGCCTAAGCAGTCGCAACGCAATACCAGTAACCAGCCTTGTATTTTTATCATTGTCCGTTGTCATTACTGGAGACCATGCTAGTGAACGAATTTTAGGCAAACGGCTATTTTGTTTCTTACGCTCCTATCGTGACACTATGATAAATGACCATGAATTAAAGGTTAAGAGAGGCTTCACAAGTGTTTTTATGATGAAGCACAAAAAGCACTTGCGAATTACGCTAGTATAAGTGGCCTGTTTCGAGCGGTGTAGAAGGGGTCGACCATCCCGTCCGCGGGCGACGCTATTGAACATCTGCCGAAGATGGATGCAACCCTGCGCATTCGACGAATTCACACGAACTGATACTACACTGAAACCTCGGTGATACGAAGCTCACGGGACCATGAAAAATATTCGTATCATCCAAAATTTGTATCAACAGAAAACATGGAAAATTAGCATGCGACAAAAGAAAGCTGACGTACATATTCATTTATTGTTTTTGAGGGCCACAGCAACGTCAGGAGGAACTCTGAATGATTGTCAGTTAAGTTTTTACATGTCGGCAATCATACCACCACTCGTAAATATACGGCCCAGTGCGCGGGTTTTAAATTAATGAACCAGGTTCGTTGTGACCCGCGACAGCAGTAGCCCCTTCCAAAGTTTGGTATGCTTTCTCGCATGACAGTGGAGTACTGCGGCAAAAGTAATGTAAGAAGAAGCGCTTTGAGGCGATAAATCAAGGCCACAAAATTTCAGAACCATGGTCCTATGTTATGATTTTGTTATCGCAGACGTGTTGGGGATGTTTTTTGGGAGATTTACAGCCGTGCCCGCACAAGTGCGACCTCAGCAGACGCGCATCTTGACGTTGTGAGGCCTGACTTCTTCGCCAGGCCCGTCCTCGGCTCTTTCGGTCCTCGTCCACCATTCATAGGATGTCTGATGCACGAGGCAGGCACGCGTAAGCATATACTCCGTTTCACAAGCTGTTGGCAGTGCAGCCAAAGGTAGAGCTCTCTCGTCGAATCAGGGCTGTGTGAGCACAGTAAATAGTCCCTCAACTATTTTAGCAATCCAGAACTATTTTGCACACTACAAACGCATAACGTGACAGTATGGTACGGATTGATGTATTAAAGCGTCCAAAGTGTTTTAATCATTCGTGAAATGAATAGAAAAAGCCCACATGGACGCGGCTGAGCGGAGGCTTGTTGTGAGGTGGTGATGCGCCGCATTTCGGCAACATGGCGTCGCCCGAGTTGGTCGTGTGTCTGCAACGCGTCCAACAAACTGTCGCCGGTGAGCCATCCATCGAGTGTGCGTGATTTTCCCAAGCTGGTGAAGCAGATAACTTTAAACGCTATATAGCGCTTCGCGTCGAGTGCGGGGAAAGTGCAAGCTTGGATTCACTCACCAAGAGGACGGAAAAACCTATCCAGGTGAGCGAGCGAGCGCTCTATCGGCGGAAAGCGCTGGCGGGGAACGCGGGCAGAGTCCTACCACCGAACAAGCGTTTTATTGGAAAGGCCGTGATCGGGTGAAGAAGCTGGACGATTTTGACCTGAGCGACTTTCGATGGGTGGTGTACGTCTTTTTTGAGAGAGGTGAAATTCCAACCATCGCCAAGGTGGTGCAGGGTTTCGAAGAGGACGAGACGCTACGACCGCGTCCACAACGACGATGCAGAGGATGCTGAAGCAGCGTGGCTTCAAGTACAAGGAACGTTCTCGGAACGCATTTCTCATAGAAGCGAGGCGCATTGTGCAAAGTCGCCGCCGGTTTCTGCGGAGCTGCGACGCTAAATACGAGTTGTGATGAGCACGATACGAGTTGTGAGCCCTCCTAACGACCTCATGGCAATCATTGCGTGGTGCGTACAGGACGGGATCATTCAGTACTGTTGCAGTGAGAGTATAGCCAACATAAAAAACAAAATTCTTTTATGTCGGAAAATAAAGCATCGGATTGATTTATTCCATTATTCGCTCGTTAATTGACTCAATGATTCACTTAAATTGATTGATTGAATTATTAAAGTAAATATTTTTTTATACCCGTGGCGTAATCAATTAAAAAAAATTTTCTGATGTGACGAAAATTCATAGGAACAAGTCACACTAAATATTAATAGACAAAGCCAGTTCCTTTGGAACGGAAGTCGGCCCGTTCAAAAAATAACCAGAACACATCAAAATGGTGCCAAGCGCCACCTGCTACAAAATTAAAAAGTTATTTGTATAGTACACATTTTTCCACGCAGGCGGGGCGGGGCCACTTGTCAGATTCAAGGAAGCGACATTCGCGTAGGAACACAATTATGTAGTGCGATCTGTCGTGATTGGCTGAGGGCGCACGTACCTTCCACTGTACTGCCAACAGCTTGTGAAACGGAGTATAGTACAAGGACAGCAGCTCGCGTCGACGCGTTAGAAAAAAAAAAAAAACATGGCGCCAATGCTCTCGGTAATCTAAACGCAAAGGCACACGGAGGCACATTAGAGCCTCAAAGATTCGCGCGCACAATCTCGGAAACCGTGACGTGTCTCTGAAGGTTTATTCTGACCATAAGAAAACTATTTTTTTTTTTCTTACACCGTGATTCTGACGGTTTGGCCTTTCCAGTGGCGCGTCCGCGCCGCGCTGCCTGACGCACGCGGTGGCAGCTGCAGCGGCGGCGCTGGCATCGACCACTCTTGAAAGCTCGCCCTGGCTCTCCTTTGCAGCGTACCGTGGCACACGAGAATGCAACAGGCGTTGGGTTACGCGCCGCCACTGTTTTAACGCTATTGTGGCTGGTTTTTCAATTATTCTCCGCGTATTTTATAACCGCATTGGTGGGTTAAGCTGTAAGTATGATTTCGGGCCTCTCAGCAAGAAAAGCTGGTAGCAGTCGAAGGCTAGTCGATGCTCTGTATTTTTTTTTTTTTTGCCCGTAGTGCAGCATTCATGCAATGTGGCTATTTCTCGAGTATTAAATTTTGCGAAGCAATTGTTATTCGTGAAACCAAATATCCGCGTGATTTTCGTGATAATGAAAAACGTATGCAATGTCAACTATAAGCGGCACGTGCACAAAACTCAGGCACTATAATTTTTAAAGGGGCCCTGCAACACTTTTTGAGCATGCTCAGAAAACGCTGCCGATCGGTAGTCCAGGCTATCGAGAACACGCGAGCCAAGTATTATAGCGCAGCACACGGCGTGGAATTCACAATAAATTCTCAAAGTCGGCTAAAAATTGCTTTCACCGAGACACTGGGCGCGTCCCACAGAGACGCTCGATACGTCCGAACCGCGGAGCTGCACCCTCCTCCTCCTTGCGTTTCGGCGCTTACCCCCGTATTCAGAAACGCTCCTTCACTTTAACTTGACTTGCCACCGCCTCAAGGCAGCGCGTTTGAAAGGCGTTTGCGCTGCCTTGGCACCGCTTAATGACAGAGCGTTCGAAATCAAGTCAAGGAGCGTTTCTGAATACGGGGGTTATAAAAGGGCGGCGCATCTAGCGTCGAGGGCTGCTTCCTCGTCCAAATGTATTTTTTATACGTCGTCCCCTTTTTAAATTAAACGTACTTTTTTAAAGACGACAGTCTTTCTTGGGATACTTAAACGCAAAAATTTTGGTCTGGCTGTGTGTCTGTTTGTCTGTCCGTAACCCACTAGAGCTACTCGGCCAAAGTTTAACTTCTTTCTGAACGCCCAGCCATCTTGAACTGGTGTTCGTGTTCATATTTGTAAACATATTCAATCAAAAAGCAAATACTACGCATTCCTGAGGCGCAACATTAATATGTAAGTGTCAGGACGTGTGTTCTTTATTAGAAAATACATAGGTACGCAATTCTAAAGACCCTAGTGTTTTTTAGGCTGTCTCAGGCAAGGCAAAACATAGTAGTACGGCCGGCACAAGACTATCGTCTTTCGACGACATTTGCAGCGAAGCACGCAGATACGCGGCCAATTTTTTACATGTGAAGCATCTTATGGCGAAGCTTAATCCGGTGTTGGTGGTGGTGTGCCTCGAGGCCTCACTTACTGCGCATGCGCAAACCCTTTCAAAAAAAAAATAAAAATAAAAACCTCCTCTTCCCCTCTCTCTCCTCTAGGCATCCCTCCACGCGGCAACCACTCCCTCACTGCGCATGCGCCTCCCCTCCTCTCTCCCCCTCCTACGCTCCCCCCTCTCTCCTCTAGGCATCCCTCCCCGCGCTCCCACTGCGCATGCGCGTCCCCCCCTCTCTCTCCTCTAATACGCTCCCTCTCTCCTCTAGGCATCCCTGCCCACAGCGTCCACACCCCCCACTGCGCATGCGCGTCCCCCCCCCTCTCTCTCCTCTCCTACGCTACCCCCTCTCTCGCCTCGCGACGCCGACGCAGACAGCGTCTGCTAGCGAGTTTCTTGGTTGAAAAAACCGACTGCTCGCGCTGCACAACCGTTCACTGGCCATCCCGTATATATGGCAATGGGTCTTGACCTCCAAGCTGGTGCCGGTGGGAGATTTCTCCTGTGCGTTGTTTAACAATAAAAATTCGCAGCGTGCGCGTTAACTAAAAGCGGACTGCGCGTCTCTGTGTCCAGTCGGAGTCTTCCGTCTCTCATTGCCCATTAGCAGCGATTGGCATGTTCCAGTAGAAAACACCACTCCATCACTGCGTGCTTTTCGCCTCCCCAGTTTTCTCTCCTGCGCAACGCTGCGATGAGCGCCATCGTCAACGCCGCCGCCAGTGTAAGCGTTAGCGCCCGCTGCTTCACATCTACACATGGTTCCCTTTAGCGGGAGATGGCGTAATTTTTATCTGGCCGCCTTTCGCCTTGCCACTGCCTGGATGATCCCAGCCCAGTCCTTTGGCCCTCGCGTCGCGCTAACACCACTGAAATGAGACGGCCGCGCGTACACACGTGTGCGCACAAATCGGTAGCTTTCAAGAGTGGCCGACGACAGCGCCACCGCTCCGGGTGCCATTCACTGTGACGCGCGAAGCAAGGCGGCGCCCACTCCGCTCATTGCACTGAGTTGTTCTAGTACACTTTAGTTTGGCGGCGCCGCACTTGCGTTCCCGCACTCGCACGTGCTTGGCGCGTCTTCCGCGACAGTGCGGACATCACCTCACCATACCTGGGTGGTAGCTTACGTTCTTGTCAAACGTCGTGGGGTGAAAATCGGTTCGCAACAACCGAACTCCATCACATTGCAGGCCAATGGGCCTTGGCCGGGACCAAAGAAAAATTCGCATGAACTGTGATGTTATCACCGTGGTTTCACTGTAGTTAAATATACTTACGCAGTTCGCCCAGCAATACCTTCTTCACCTATTGCCGAGAGCCGTCCTCTTGTATTAAATACAGGTTCAATTCATATATTCATTCATTCGTTCATTCATAGTTCCTTTCAAAGCCTATGTTGGCGTTTGTTCCCAAATACTTACAAATGCCTGTAAATGCTATATTCAAAATCGACACTTATATGAACACTACGAACGCGATAAGAGCTCGTTTCGCAGAAATTGCGGCGTCGGCGTCGGCGTCGTTGGTTGTGAGCGAAAAATCATCATCTTGTCCGTGACCGAATAATCGAGAAAGAGGGAAATAAAATAAATAATAAAAAAAATCACTGCCCAAGAACTCCGTACAAATGGTTAACCAGCGAAGCTGAAACGTGCGGCCCCGGTGTTTAGCAGTGGGTTCAACCCGACGCTGCACTGAAGCCTTCCACAATTATCTTTGCCAGGTTGTGGTCGAACCACAGGCGGTCACAGACATCGCAGCCGAAGCCAAAGTGCCGCTGGAGAAACTCTCGCCGAAAGCGGGCGTTCCCCCCGGCGAACGCGCTCCCGCAATCGCCACGTCGACGCTGTTATGCCCGCAACGCCGCTTCTTCGGCGCGCCGTTGCTGCAAGCGTTTGACCCTGCAAGCGTCCTACCCAAGCGCGCGAGCTTGGGGACGACGCTCAGAATGACGTAACTGATAGCACAGCCAATCGAGAGCGCTCGTGACACAGATGCCGAGCGGCTTTTCGTTTCTCCTAGCCATATACAGCTTTCGCTGTAAAATTTCCCAGTAAAATGAGGATCGAACCCAGGCCGTCTTCGTAGCAATCAGGTGTTCTACCACACAGCCATGCCGCTGCTTGGAAATACAGTGAAAATAACTTCCTCTGCTTGGAAATTCAGTGAAAATAACTTTCATGCTTCGCAAACGCAAGCGTCCTTTATATAGGCGTCGCATTACAACATGTAATATCCCAGTCATATTGCGTGGTACAAGCGTATATTGCCATCGGGCGTTAAAACATGTGACTATCATAGCGATTTCGTAGGTTAAAGCCGGCCACCCATTACAAAAGGCACAAACCTGACTGCGCGTATCCTTTAACACCACGTGGTGGGTGCATAGCAAGTATGCACTAAGTGGTTGAAGTACGCACTCGGGACAGGATATCGCTGTCGCGTTCAACTCTTAAAGGCGAAGCTTAAGGGTCCCCCCAATTTTTTAGCCTCATCTTTCACTCCTTGGTGCAAGCTTGAGACCGTTATTCACGTTACCGCGCCACATTTACTGTTCGGAACTCTACGGGGTGCAACCTAGTCCTATAGTTCAACAACTCCCGGAAACAGCCGCTAGCAGGAGGGAAATGAGACGCGCCGGCCACCATACGCCGCCACGCTGACATGGCGCCAGCGGTTGGCGAATGCGAAACCGCGGAGAGCCGTCAGCGGCAAGGAGAGTGAAGAGCAACAGAAAAAAAGAAAAAAAAAGAGAATACAAAAGGAAGAAAATGTGATGTCCACGCAGCTTTCGTATTTGTACCCTACTTTTTTAGTGTTTCACTACTGGGGGGACCAATTCGCTCTACGTGATATTACCCGGCCAATAAGAGAAATTCCTCCCTTTTGGTCTTTTAGTGATCTAGCTATCTCCTCCTGCTCTGTGCTTCCCAGTAATGCCGAAAATTCACCCAGGAGTGGGTTCATATGACAGTGGACACTTCACTCGCCGCGCAGAACACGGGAAAGACTGTTTTGAGAACCGTGCAGGACCGAGCACAATCGCACAGCTATGTTCAATAGTTGGCGCCTTTGTACCATCGTAATCAATAAGATTTTTGTTTTCCTCGTAGATACTGGTCGCGCAGTATTCGTTTGAAATTATTTGAATTTATGGCAAAAGTTATTGCACCGGCATGTTCACACGGCGCGTGCGACGTTATGCGCAGCAAGGAGAGGAAGGGTCACCTTCTACCAAAGTTACAGCGGCTGCAAATCGTTCAATTTCATTTCCGAACTGAAGAAAGCTAAAATATCTCGATTTCACGCACTGCTTACCACGGAAAAATATCCCCCCGCCGGAGTGCAGACGCTCGCAGAGCTAGCTGTTTGTTATGTCACGGCTCGCGAGTGCGCCAGTGTTGCCCGACTCTCAGGCCGCTGGCGTGTTTATCAAAGTATTCCGTTATAAACTAAGTGCTCAACCAAATGGGCTAAAATATGGCCGGCTTGTTTGTGAATGCACAACGATTCACTCATATAACACGGAATATGATCGAAAACTGGTTGTCCTAGCCCATTTAATGCCTAAACATCCGCTTTAGTATAACTGTCTCAAAAGGGACCTTTCGATGGGCAACCTCGCAATCCATGCACGCAGCCTGACGAGCACATTTTAAAGTTACGTCAGTCCACTCCTTCCCCTCTGGTTACGCCGCGTGATTTCTGTGAACTCATTAGCCACGTGCACACGTTTCTGAATTACCGACGATCAATGTTTAATTTTCGATTTTCGCTTATTAATATTATGGGCACACGTCGTGCCGTGTGGTTAGGATAATCGCTCCTAAGACATTAGTTGCACCGATGCCGTTGCCAATCCGCTTTATTTCGCCTCGACAGGGTAAACAAAGCCCGGTGTACAGTGACGCTGGAGTGAAAGCATTTTGAGAAAGCTGACGTCCCAGGTGGAAATCATCAGCCACGGTTGTAGTGTAACTATCCTAAGTTGTGGGATTTTGATAAAGGGCAGAGGAGTAATAGCGTTGCAGGGGTAGAAACACGGGAGGAGGTTAATCCGTATTCCTAAAGGGTTAACAATAAAGCGGCAGGGGCGCAGAAAATATTTATTAACTTACTCTTACGTATTTCTGCACTATCGATCGCAGGATCTGGCGAAGAAATAGTGGCCATGGTCATGGATATTACGCCTGTGACTATCACTAACGTTACGTTTGCTAACGTACAGCCTAAGTTTTAGCCGAAGCTTTATGTTACTATAACTTCTGGCCCCAGAGATCTTTGCAAATATTCGCCTTTGTTCAAGCTTTAGCTAATCGTTTTCAACACCAACCAGAGGGACAACGCGGCGTTGCCTATAATGAAAACAGGCGGGCCGATGAGTTTTTTAACGCGAAAATGTTTTGTGCCAGGGTCCACCAAGATTTGAATGACATATTTCCGTCACGGAAATGACGTCGAAAAAAATGCACAGGATCAGAAGGCAAACAAAGTTCCACCAACGGGAGCCGAACCTACGACCTCTAGGTCCGCGACAAGAGATGCCGGGCACGCTACCCAATGTGCCACGGTCAAATACTTTCTAGGCTTTAAAAACAAGCTTTTTATATCTACCACTGTCCACTCACAGTGTTCTTGTTAAAGTCAAGTCATGCATTGTGACCGTGAAACGGATGATTATTTCCTTCAAAACGTTTCTACGCATCCGTCCCATTCGGCGCATTTCGAATAGGAAAAGTGCAATTTTGTCGACGCATTAACACACTGCCAGGTGGCGACCTTATACCCCCAGCATCGTCCTCGCTCATAGCATCCGTCCATATCAAAAATAGCTCTGCGACGCGCGAGTGCTTCGCGTGGCCGGAACTCCGCGTCCCTAGCTCGTCCCGCGAGAACTCGCAGCCGGCCACCGGGGAAGAAAAGACGCGCGTTGTGTTTCCTTCTGGTCGGGCAGTGTTGTTGTGCATGGCTCTTTTCCAGGCGTCTGAAGCTTTGATAGATTATGTTGGCCACGTTCAACGCTGTGTCAGCTGCCGTCTCAGACAGCATAAAGGCAATACATATGTGCGAAGATGATCACTCAGCAGTGGCAAAACAACTGATGGTTGGGCTAGTTGTCACCGATTCATTATTCACTGCCCAAAACCAGGCATCGACGAAGAGGAGACCGAAACAAGGGCACGAACACATATAAATCATTGCTGAGTTTGAGATCGTGTTATTTTGGTCTCCTCTTCAACCGTGTCTAGTGCTGCGTAGTTAATGATGATTCAGCAGCGTACTGTCTCAATACAAGGTGGTAAGTTTTGCTACTTGCGTATGATGTGCCCTGACACAGAACAATATCCGCGCGTGATAGCAGAAGCTGCGGAAAGGTATCACGATGACGTACGCTGGGTTAGTCAGGTGCGTAGCCGGAGGCTTATTTTAGGAAGGGGTTCAATTCAACATTATGTATGTTCGTGAATGCATTTCTGCGTACAAAATGCTATATACACGTACAGTATGCTAAAATTTCAAGAGGGGGGTCTGGAGCACGCCCCCTCCCCACGGCTAATTATCACTGACCCCTGTGGCTAGACCGATGGAGTTAGTGCACCTTGTATTCTGATCAGATTCACGTATTTTCAAACAATGAGCAACAGAAGAAAGCCAGAGTCGCGCGCGAGAGACAGAAGTTGGCCTGAGTTAGTGCTCTCGGGCCTGCTATTCGGCACAGGGAAAAAGGAAATCAATAGTGATTAGCTACGATGACGGCGACAGGAAGAGGTGATTCGAGTGTACAATAGCCACGAAGGTCAGTACTGCTTTCCTTACAGTTTAGTGTCCAGACCTGTGCACATGAGAAAATCCCGAGAACAGCCCTTGTAGCGGCTATTGATATTGCGTGTTCTAACATTGAAGACAAAACACAATTTTCACTAAGTATTTCTACTTCGATGCCTGTCATTTCTTTTATCTAATGATTCTTCACTGGTTTCCAGGAACAAACGCAAGTGGACAACGTGGTCAAGCAGACCGCAACGAAGGGTCACGCGAATGTCTCGGGCGGCCGCAGCGGTCCGGTGGTCTCGACCTTTCCCAAAAGATGCGTTGGCCCTGACATTGTCAGAAAGCGTGACACTAAGGTCTACGGACCTGATAGTGGACTCAGCTGGACGGTTGCTGTGGTCACCTTCGTGGTCTCCATGATATCATCCAGCTACGCCCGATGCCTGGGGTTCTTCTTCAGTGCCTTCATGTCCACTTTTGAAGTGTCTCGGGCCGAGGCTTCACTGCCATTGGCAGTGTACGTTGGCTTCATGTTCTTGTCCGGTGAGACTGCCTCCCATATTTCTTCGTGAGGCGTCATGCTTCATTACTAGGTACATCATTCTACCGCAGTGTTGCTTGGTCACCGTGTACCCATGATGGCCAAGCAGGTTAAGTGGATGAAGTTTCGCTGCACTGTAAAAGAAAATTACTCCCAGGTGGGAGTAAAACGCCTGTCCTCTAGCGACCCCCCTGTTCAGAGTAATTTTTCCTCCAGACCTCCGGAGCAAAGTTCTTACTCCGGCTGGCCGGAGCAATTACGTGGCGCAGCCGGAGTACTTTTCATTGATATTTCACTCCGGCCGACCGGAGTGATTGCGTGGCGCCGCCGGAGCACTTTTTACCGGCATTTTGCTCCGGCTGACCGGAGGGAATGCGGGGCACCTCCGGAGTATTTTTCGCTGCTTTTTCACTCCGGCCATCCGAAATTTTCGCGTGCCACCTCCGGAGTATTTTACGAATGTCCTTACTTTGTCCGGACGGAATTGCAGTGCCATGTATCACGAGTATTTTTTAATTCTTTGCTCCGCTGCTTGTTTATTCTATGCTGATCGTGTCACGCGTTGGTTAGATGAAGGAATTCCCATGCAAACACTGCAGAGTTACTGTGTATTTTTTCCACAGAGCTCTAGCAGATGAAATTCAGGAGAACACTTGAGTTCTTATTACTTGATTTATTCAAAATATGCTGCAGTTTGTGGCTGATGACCCACCATTTGGGAAAAGAAGACAAGAAGAAACAAATATACAAAAAGCCACCAAAAAAGAACACAAGAAGGCAGATCACATGAAATCAGCAGCACTCAAGTTTTAAGCGCAGCACGTTGAAATGAAGTCCAGAATGCCGTAAAACGATGCACAACAAACCAAGAAAGCGTAGCCGCCGGGAACCATCTCCGAAGGACCATCCATCACATTCATTGACGACGCAAGGGTTCAGCTGATTGTTTCCTGCATAATTTATCAAAAACATAATACATAAGAACTGCAAATCATGCCAGAGGCACGAAAACTGAGGACACTGAAGCCACGGGTACTGATTAATTCCCATTCTGTCTGCCTGTCCATGAGAACACCACACAAAAAAGACAGGACGAGCGCTCAATATCAAGAAGCACATGAACACCGGTGTCAGCCAGCCGCTCCATGATAAAAACACACCTCCGTGCCGCGGACAAAGTTCAAAACGGGCGAAAATTTTCCATATATTTCTAAATCGATACCTCTACTTGTGCTGACAGATTCAAAAGCATTTTTTTTCACTAAAATGAGCGACTTTTGGTACTCTCAAAGACAGCATCAGGAATACCTCTCCCGATTAACTTGCTAACTTTCTAAAATATTATAGCTGCATGATTATTACAGTCGCATTTTATTATGTGCTCATCGTCCTACTTCCAGCATATTAGGCTACAGTTTGTATACTTGCGACCAGTTCTTAAGAAAAACGTACCTTCATTCTGCTATGCAAAAAAGTCTTCGAGAGAAGTTGGCGTTGTATTTCTTTTTTTTTTAATTTCCAGCGCCCGCACTGTCGTGAAACTTATCGTAATGAACATTTTTCTAAATAGTTATTGCATGAGCATGTATCGTTTCCAAACGAACAGGCTCGAGCACAAAATAAAGTTTACTCCTACTTAACGAAATAAATTAGCAATCAAAAGTACAAGCATTACGCCAACTATGCCAATTGCATCATCAGTATAGTACACTGACAGAAATGAGGGGAGGTGGACCAGTTTACTCAACACACAGGTCCGTGAAGACGTCCGGCAGGAGGCCACGGATGGTGATGCACGCCGAGGTGTCACGACGTGTGCACCAGGATTCGAGGAATTTTCTTTTCCTTCTTCTGTTGACAGGTCAGCGTCGTTGCATCGTCCAGGTCAATACTATGTCTCGTCTTCGCGCACTGTTCGTCAGAGAAAGATAGAAAGAAGTGTTTTATTCTCAGAGAGATATGGGACATGAAGGCGAACATTTGACAGTTTTACCTGTTTGGTCGGGGAAATTCAACTCACCCCTTCCCCCCCTCCTAAAAAAAAAAAAAAAAAGACTGCATTCACGGCCATGGCAGCAGGACTGAACAGAATAAAAAAAATGCAGCAGCGCGATAGTTCTCTCTTCCATATCAACACAGAAAAGACTGCCAGTTTCTCAAGAAGGTGCCCTCTTTTCTTTTTTTTTTTTCTTTCACTACTATACCCCTCCGCCCAACGACGGTGAGCGGTGCTCTCAAATGGGTTGCAGAAATAAGCGTCAACCAACCTCCCCATCCAGACAAACATCGCGCGCCCCACAACACGTTCTGCAAAGCAACCCCACCTTCCTTTCGCATTTCTCGTCACTGGTCTCGTCAGCCCCTTTCCCCCTCTTTTGTCATGAAAGCACCATGTCCGCCGAAGGGTCAATTATACTTCTAGATTAAGATCTCAGATATCATTAATACAATCAAAATAATTTTTTCACCAATGTGAGTACGTATATGCGTTCTAAAAGTCTGTACCGAACACATTTCCCAAGCCCAATTTGCTAAATTTATAACGAATTAACGCTGATTTCAAATATTCCTGTTTTATTAATTCAGTTTACATGATAAATCAAAATAATTTATACGTAATGAGAGGCCTCGACTTGGCGTTTATTAATATGGAAAGCGACAAATATTATCGTTATAATAATGAACTGAGACACAGCCGTGACAAGCGAAACTGTATGATCAGACAGCACAGGAGCGTAGGCCTAGCCAGCGTAAAAACAGCGACAACGTCCTGCACGAGCTTCTCCTGCTTAGCGCTGACGATGTGACTGCACAGCTCTTCATGATGCACTTCATCTTCATTACATCTTTCCCCCCCTCGCTGAAGATGGAGCGAACTAGGTGTTCTAAGGTGTCGTGAGGACAAGGGGTTCGCGATACGGTTTGAGGCGATCCACGTGAACAGTTTCGCGGCCTCGGCGACGTAGGTCCACAGGAGGCGTGAGGGGTTCGATGAGGTAGTTGACGGGAGAAGTTTGCTCTAGGACGCAGTAGGGTCCGTGGTACCTGCTGACGAACTTCGTGGAGATGCCTGGCGCAGAAGTGGGGGGCACCCACAGCCAAACAAGAGAGTTGGGCGAAAACTGGTTCTGGGGCCGTCCGTCGTCGTGCCGAAATTTCTGTAGCCCTTGTTCTTGTGTTGTAAGGGTTCGAGCTAGTTGCCGACATTATTCTGCATATCGAGCAGCTTAGGAAACTGGTGTGCCCTCAGATGAGTCGGGTCGGTAGGGAAGAATGGTGTCGATCGGACATGATGGTTCTCGGCCATAGAGTAAAAAGGAGGGAGAAAAGCCTGTCGTCGCCTGGGGTGCCGTATTGTTGGCGTACGTCACGTAGGGAAGAATAAGGTCCCAGTTGGTGTGGTTGGAGGCGACATACATAGAAATCATGTCACCAAGTGTGCGGTTGAAGCGCTCGGTCAGGCGGTTTGTTTGCGGATGATATGCCGTAGTACAGCGGTGAATAACATGGCATTCCGCGGAAAAGTTCTGGAGTAAAATCCGCGAGAAAGACGCGGCCTCGGTCACTCAGGAGTTCGCGAGGAGCGCCATGACGCAGAACGAAGCGTTGAAGCAGGAAAGACCCAACGTCACGTGCCGTCGCGGCTGGCAGAGCGGCCGTTTCTGCATATCTCGTGAGATGGTCTACCGCCACAATAATCCAGCGATCCCCAGCTGATGTGTACGGCAGAGGACCGTAAAGGTCTACTCCGACCCGGTCGAATGGTCGCATTGGGCACGGTAACGGTCGCATTGGTCCAGAAGAGTGGGAAGAATCGGGCTTCCGGCGTTGGCACTCTGTGCAAGATCGAATGTACTTTTGCACGAATGTGTACATGCCGCGCCAATAAAACCGAAGACGTAGTCTGGCGTACGTCTTAAACAGACCGGCGTGGGCACACTGTGGATCGGCATGGAAAGCAGCACATATGCTAGCGCGAAGTTGCCTCGGTATGACAAGTAGCCATTTGCGGCCGTCAGATTGGTAGTTGCGGCGGTAAAGGATTCCATCACGGATGGCGAAGTGAGAGGCTTGTCGGCGTAGCGCTCGAGATGGCGGGCGTGCGAGTGCATCAGAGAGGTAGTCGATCAAAGACGCAATCCACGAATCTTTGCGTTGCTCGGAAGCCATGTCGATGGATCCTAGTGGCGAAAATAAGTTGTCTTGAATGGAGACACTCGCAATGTCAGTAGGAACAGGCGATCGTGAAAGAGCATCAGCATCGGCGTGCTTCTGGCCTGAGCGATAGATGACCCGAATGTCGTACTCTTGGAGCCGCAGAGCCCATCGTGCCAAGCGTCCGGAGGGGTCTTTAAGGGAGGGTAACCAGCAAAGTGCGTGGTGATCGGTAACGACATCGAAAGGTCGTCCGTACAGATAAGGCCGAAATTTCGTAATAGCCCAGATGATAGCTAAGCATTCTTTCTCAGTTACTGAATAATTTGCTTCAGCTCTTGTGAGAGTGCGACTCGCGTAAGCAACATATTCTTGGTAGCCAGGCTTTCGTTGGGCGAGGACAGCACCAAGACCGACACCACTATCATCTGTGTGGATTTCTGTTGGAGCGCTTGAATCGAAATGACGCAGTATGGGTGGTGTTGTGAGTAGCTGGCGTAGCGTCGCAAATGCATCATCGCAAGCCGGGGACCACGTGGATAGATTGGGGTCTCGCTGAAGCAGGTCTGTCAGAGGTGCCATAATTGAGGCGAAATTGCGAATAAAGCGGCGGAAGTATGAGCAAAGCCCAATGAAACTCCGGAACTCCTTCAGAGACATGGGCCTCGGGAACTCTCCAACAGCACGTAGCTTAGCGGGGTCAGGGAGAACGCCGTCCTTCGACACGACATGTCCGAGAATGGTCAGCTTGCGTGCGCCAAAGTGACATTTCTTTAAGTTTAGTTGAAGGCCAGCTTCATTGAGGCAGCGTAAAACCTGCTCTAAGCGACGAAGGTGCGTGGGAAAATCTGGCGCAAACACTACCACACCACCCAAGTAGCAGAGACACGTGTTCCATTTGAGGCCTCCTAAAATAGTGTCCAACATGCGCTCAAAGTTGCCGGCGCATTGCAAAGGCCGAATGGCATCACGTTAAACTCGTATAGGCCATCCGGTGTAACAAAGGCAGTTTTTGGCCTGTCATCCGTATTCATGGGCACTTGCCAGTAACCAGAGCGTAGATCGAGGGAGGAAAGGAACTCTGCACCTTGTAAACAGCCGAGGGCGTCATCGATCCGGGGCAAAGGATAAACATCCTTTCGTGTTATTTTGTTTAGCCGACGATAATCTACGCAAAAGCGTATTGTGCCATCCTTCTTTTTAACTAAAACAACTGGTGATGCCCACGGACTGTTTGATGGTTGAACGACGCCGCGCTTTAGCATTTCACCTACTTGTTCATCAATGACGCGGCGTTGAGTCGGCGATACACGGTATGGTCGCTGCCGTAGTGGTGGGTGATTACATGTGTCGATCCGATGGCATTCGGCCGATGGCATTCGGCCGAGGGAAGTGCTGTGGCTGTCGAAAGCTGAGCGAAATTTGTCAAGGAGGCTTAGAAGTTCACGCCGTTGCTGCGTGTTTAGGCGGTCGTCGATGACACGGTCGAAAATGTCGCCAGTCGTAGTGTCGGTAAGGGAACTACAGAAGAGGGCGTTGACCTCTGATGATTCAACAGGAACGTCCAACGTAGTGATGGTTTCGACAGATTCCAGTGAGCCGACGCATTCGCCCCGAAGCAACGTAATCGGGAATAGGAATGGATTTGTCACAGGCACGTCGGTCGCACCACCTTGAAGGGTGAGCAGAGCGGATGGTAACGGTGAAAGGTGGCGATGAACGAAAGCAGCGGCAGGCGTGAAGAGAGCGGTAGCGTCGGAGGCAGCGGAGCATGACACGTGTGCCAAGGCAGTAACGTGCGGAGGGATCTGGGTGTCGGCAGTAATGAACAACTTCGCGCAGGTAAGGGGACCTTCGCCAGGTATAGGATCGTCAAGTGAGGTAAAGGCGACTTCGGCACGGGCGCAATTAATGACGGCTTGGTGATGGGAGAGAAAATCCCAACCTAAAATAATCTCGTGGGAACAGTGCGGAAGTACGATGAACTCGACTGTGTAAGGCACTCCTTGAATTAGAAGTCTGGCAGTACACGCAGCGACAGGCTGTACGGGCTGTGCTGTGGCGGTATGAAGAAACGGACCAAAGAAGTGCGTCGTCACTTTTTGGATTGAAGGGCAAAGTTTTTCAGCGATGACAGAAACTGCGGCACCAGTATCGATGAGAGCAAGTACATGTACACCTTCAAGAACGACATTAATTACATTTGGCGGCGAAAGAAGAGGGCTTGTACTTTGCGACGATGACGCAGTTCTTGCCTCAGGAACTGCGCCATTTAGTTTTCCGTGTCGGCTGCAGCGGGACGTCGACGCATCGGGGAAAGTGAGCGACGACGGGGTGAAGGAGAACGGCTGTCAGAAGCTGGTCGAAGGTTTGGTCGCGGAGGGTGCGGCTCGCGGTCTGAAGCGTAGGGGAACGTGTGGTCGTATTCATATGCGCGGGGGTCTTCACGTGAGTGTAGTGGTCGGCGGCGGCACAGGCGTGCAACGTGTCCGGGTAGACCACACGAAAAGCAGATGGGCCGGTTGTCAGCTGTGCGCCAGGGATTGGCGACTCGATGGACTGGAGGTCGTGGCTGCGAGGTGGCGTATGGCGGCGAGGTGGCGTAAACAGGAGTAGGCAACGGAGGCGGCGCTCGGAACGCCTGTTGTCGTGCTCGGACTGTTGCTTCGGCGTACGTCAATGGCGCGGTGACTGGTGGCGCCAGCTGTGGTGGGAGGACCTCGGACACTTGGTCTTGTATAATGTGTCGTAGTGTGGGACTGAGCGGCGTATTTCGCTCCGGCAGGCTGGGGATGAGCGAGAGTTAGCGGGCAACTTCTTCGCGCACAAAATCTTTGATCTGCGAGAGGAGGACGGGATCTTGCAAGGGAGTTAAGCCGGACAACGATTCCTGATGGTGGACCGGGCGGCGGGTGACGAGACGTTGTCGGCGGAGCTCATGATAGCTTTGGCATAGCTCAGTAACTTGGGCGACAGTACCCGGGCTCTTCGAAATCAGCATCTGGAATGCGTCCTCGTCGATGCCCTTTAAGATGTGTTTGATTCTGTCCGCCTCAGCCATGGTCGCATCGACGAGTTTGCACAGGTCGATGACGTCCTCAATATAACTGGTAAAATTCTCACCAGGTAGTTGAGATCGCGAGTGAAGGCGGTGTTCCGCGCGAAGCTTTCGAACAGCAGGACGACCAAAGACTAAGCTGAACTTGGTCTTGAACGCTGACCAGGTTGGAACGTCGGTTTGGTGGTTCCGAAGGCACAAGTGTGCAATACCGCTAAGGTAAAGGCCGACGGTGGCTAGTTTCGTGGCTTCGTCCCATTTGTTGAGGACACCGATGAGATCAAAGGTAGATAGCCAGTCGTCAACGTCGTGGTCGTCAGTGCCGCTGAATATTGGAGGGTCCCGCTGAAGGACCGCGCCGGAGCATGGGATGGTCTGGGGAGCAAGAGGTGGTAGGCTTGTGTTAGATTCGGTGGTCATGGCGGCAGGTAGAGTACGGCTGCGCAACTCCAGGATGTTTCGGAGAC
This sequence comes from Rhipicephalus appendiculatus, assembly GCA_030522465.1. Lineage (NCBI taxonomy): Eukaryota > Metazoa > Arthropoda > Arachnida > Ixodida > Ixodidae > Rhipicephalus > Rhipicephalus appendiculatus. Next base: position 18,384 of record JALIZH010016253.1, on the reverse strand, counting down.
CTAGCAACCTCCACCAATTATAATAATGAACTGTGACACAGCCGTGACAAGCGAAACTGTATGATCAGACAGCACAGGAGCGTAGGCCTAGCCAGCGTAATAACAGCGACAACGTCCTGCACGACCTTCTCCTGCTTAGCGCTGGCGATGTGACTGCACAGCTCTTCATGATGCACTTCATCTTCATTACACCGTTTATGTATACTGATCAGACCAAAATATATTTTAACGAATTGGGTTTACTTATAAAAATTAATAACCTTTTTATCGAATCAACCCACGACTATGATTTTTTCTATTAATGCATATCTACAGAGAGTCGATCAGCGCTCCAAATATTACAGTAGTGTGCTTAAAATTACCGAAGTTATTCATATTAAGAAAGAAAAGCACGTGTTCCAAACAACGCATTTTCAATATTTCCACTGAATTTTTTACTGCCATCTTGCAAAGCTAGCCTAGTCTTGATAACCTTCTTGGTTATCAACACAAAATTACTCAATTTTAGCACTTTTTGAAAAGAATAACACAGAGAATGCAAGAAGAGCTCACTCACCAGTTTTGCGCCGCACCAGCGACCACCGGATCGTTCGCCACTCGCGAGATCACAATGTGTCGTTCGTTTCACGGAATCATCACACGATTAAGGTTCCCGCAACTCTCTTCTGTCGATGAAAACCTTCGTTGATGCTTGTAGTCGCTTGTGATGACCACAAGGTGCACAGAACGATTTCTTTTTCCCGAACGCGGGCGAAGGGTTCGCGCAATCCTCGCTGCACTTCGATTCGGGTGGCTTGGCCTGCGACATGTTGGTTTGTGGGGACCGGCCGCCAGGAGAGGCTGCCTACGTCACTTCTAGCAAGTTTCAGCAAGTTACGTTCCTCCTTTCCCGGTCGTTGATCTTTTTGCGGCATCCCAACACCACAAAAGCCTTTTCAAGCGCTACTGCGGGGTTGTCCAGCATCATTGTTGCCTCTCAGCCTACGCATTGTTAACGAGACGCCTGTCGTGCGGGGGGGGACGCTTTGTCACTGGAAAGCAGGAGCTGTACCCGCACTGCGCCAGAGTATTTGCGGAGCATCCACCGGATAAAAATCAAGGAACTCGTCCCGCTTCCCTCCGCCCATCGCCCATCGAAGTGAAAGGGTGGAAAACGAATGTATATGCTCCGGAGCATTCCGGTTTGAGTGAGGCTACCGGAGCTGAGAGGGAACATCATCCCCCGAAACCCCGCGGCTGGGTATATTTTCGTTTACAGTGTGCATATCAAGGCACGAACCATTGTCGGCATTATTATCCTTGCTCCATAACAATGGGAACCTGCGGTGCGTTTTAGGAGCGAAGCTCCCTTAGGCCCGCACCCCGCCAGCCCCGTCGCCGTTGAAGCTCCCTACAACATAGATGCGGCGCCGACGCAAAAAAATACAATGAAACGTCGAGCGCACCGAACGCCGAGCGGTTTGGTTCTAGCGCACCAGAAATTCGAGGTTAAATAAAAAAAATAAGTTGTGTGCACAACTGGTTATAGTGGTCGTCTTCACTTTTACTACCTTTATCGTGGATTGTGAAATGACAACTCTCATTCTAGCGCACTACGGGCGCTTCGTCGGAGGTAGTAGCAAATGGTCTCCGCACCGGGCACCGGCGCGAAGACAGTGCAACGCCGCGGGCGGCGTTCCGTCACCGCCGTCGCCGCCGCATCAGCGCTCGCTCCCCTCTCCCATCTGTCTCCCTGTTTCTTTCTTCTCTCCCCTCAAACCGGTGAAGGCGCGTTCCCGCCAACGAGCACAGCCGCAGACACTCTCCGCGCCTGTCAACGCTGGCAGCCCTCTCCCACCTGTCTCCCTCTTTCTTCGTATCTGCCCTCTCCCCTCAAACCGGCGAACACGCGTTCCCGCCGCAGCGCGCAGCAGGCGCTCTCGAAACGTGCGGCGCAAACAAGGCGCGCGGCGCAAAAAAAACGTACATAGTCGTTTGCGTCCCATTTCTAAGGAGCTTCGCTCATCGGTTGTATTCGTACACGGAACAACTGCTAGTTTTAAGTGTAATTGGTGTGATCGAGATGGGTGACATATACGCATTCTTTTTCTATTTGTTCACATCAAGCATAGCTTGATGTGGACAAATGCTTTTAAAACATTTAAATGCTTTTAAAGAACCCCAGTGCTTTTTAAAGAGGTGTTATCATGCTTGCTGTAAGTAAAATGTTTATGGAGTTCAATCTCCCGAGAGAGGCCGGAGTGGAGGGCTCTGCATAATTCAGACGTCGTGTTCTTTAGCATGCAGTGAAATCGCACGGTATAACGGCCTTTAGTATTTCGCCTCCATTCAAATGCGACCGCCGTGGTTGGGATCAAACCCACGTCTTTCGAAGCAATCAGAAGGCGAGTACCGTAACCACTGGGCCACCGCGGCAGCTGCTGCTGTGAATAAATATAGCTGGACGGAGGGACTCTACATCATGACAACTTTTCTTGTTTCTTACATTTTTCATATTGGAGAAAAGCCCTATGGTGCAGGATTGATGTCGGCACAACGTCAATTCTGGTTGCCAATCCTTGTTACCTAATTTTATAACAAAGCAATAAGCAGGACATATGTACTCCTATGATACAGGCGCAGTGTTGCCATCGCTGGGCGTCAGTATTCCGCTAAAAAGCAAGGCGAAATCCGCCAGATTCCGCTAGATTCTAAAACGTAGCCGCTAAATTTTCCGCTAGGACCTATTTTATTTAAAAAATAATAAAATTTCCTGTGAAAAAACCCTTTATGATTCTTAAAAGCTTCCCAAAACTATGAGAGCTCAAATAAAGAGTCTTCCAAGGAATGGAACTAAAATACTAGACGCTTCAGAGCTGCGCTTATCCTCAACCTCATGACAGATGAGGCTAAATGTCTCGTCTGTGAAACTTCCAAGGTGATAAAATGAAGGAATGCGGTACGATCGTTTCTTGGTGACGCTGTGATAGACGATAGAAATGGCAAGCAATTTTGTTACACTGACGTCGGTCGATTCATCAATGATCAAGCTCTAATAGCTGTCCCTAATGTCCTGTGCCAGATCCGCCTTGAAGTGTGGGCCAACAACGTTCTCAATCACGGAGGCGCACTTGGATCGGCGAATTTGATACGCTCATGCAGCTTCGCTGTCAGGAAAGGACTTCTGATAGAGTTGGCAAAAGTGATCGCCAGTCGAAATTCAACAATGCTCGCCAAAAAATACAGCAGTTCTGCTCTCAGCAGCATTGCCTGGTTGGACTGGTGTTTTTGTAGTGAATCCCAGTTGCTTCTGGATCAAAAAACTGCCGACCAGTTCCCTATGCTTCGTGCTGATCGCATCAGCTTTGAGGCCCGGATATCTGCTGCCAAGTTGACAGCCGCAGTGCTTGGACGCCGCAACTTGTTTTCCGTCACCAGACGCTTAGCAGTGCAGTCATTTGCCGAGTAAGGGATCCTTGAACCACTCCGTCCTGAACTTCTGCGAATATACCACTTTCGGCATAACTTAAGAGGAAGGAGAAGCAGGTTACATGGAGAATAAACAACTGTTTTTCGACAAAAAGCAGTCTGACGTCGTTCCATTCTTCTCGGCAACTTCAAACGCAAAAAACAAGAAAGGGGTGGCTGCTTCGCCAATCGCCTCGCTTCCCGCCGGCCGCGGGCTTGCTGTGTGCACCGCAAGCGGCAGGGGGGAGTGCCTAGTTCACGCCTTGGGTGCATCGCAGCTCGTCCATTTTGTCTTGTCTAGAAAGTGATCGCCACTTTGAAGTCTCACACACTTTTTTTGTGAGACGGGCGCAGCAAGTGACCCGGAACCCTCCTACCCTGGTGAAGTTTCACAAATTCTGTATTTTTAGGCACCACTTTGCACGACGATTTTGAATCGGTGCATTCGCCAGAAATCCGCCATGTAGGAAAATGGTCCGTCAAGAAATCCGCTAGCCGCTAGACTAACTTTATTCCCGTCAGAGTAAAAATAAAATCCGCCAGATTTAGCGGAAAATCCGCTAAAGTGGCATCACTGTACAGGCGCCATGTCGGGTTGACATCAATTGTGGTTTCTGTGTTGGCTCCGCTTATATAGCAGTCCGATAAAAATTATGCTTGTATTCCTGTAATTTAGCAAGCTAGTTTAAGCGTTGCCCGACCCCGCAGGCGTACGCTAAGAAAGTTACGCATGACATTCGCATCATCGCGCTATAATGTGCACTTCGTTTCGAGAATACTGACGTCTGTGCTCTGACGAAGCTGCTGACGTTACGTCAGATTATAACTTACCTTTTAAACGCCAGTGCAGTCGACGTGCCTGGTAAGCCCCCCAATGTGCACGCAAACTATACTACACTTACAAGAACACGTCGATTCACACCGTAACGCTTGGCTCAAAGCCACAAAATAAGGATAGACAATTGCTCGCTGACTGCTTCACATGAAGCCGATTCCCACAAAGCGCGTAATCTGCCGAATTTTTTCACTTTCATATCATTCATTACAATGCGGCTTTCGAATTATCACACACGTCATGACGGAGTGTTTGATTACCTTAGCTACAGTAATCACCGAAACTAGGGGTGTGCGAATATTCGAAAATTTCGGATAACGAATCGACTAACTGTCTATTCGCTACTCGAATTGAATAGTACATATTCGAAATGTCGAATATTTTTCGAATAGTTTTAGAATATTTTTCGAATAATCAGCACAGACAGGAGAGCCCCAAAAGAACGAAACGTTCGAACAGCTCAAGGTGATTTTTCTTCTTTTAATCACTGAATTACCAATGAGCATGCAGCCCAAGCTCTTACGAGACTGCCGACGCTATTTTTATTAACCGAGGAAGGCCTTTTACCTAAAAATGCGGCAGACCCCACGTACCATGGGGCCGGTCGTCCTCTACCTTGGCAGAAGGTGGTCGAATACCTAAGACTCGCCATTGACCACCGGCTCGCGTGGATTACTGCAGCCAAGGCAGCGGAAGACGTGCCGAGTGCATGGAGCTGTCAGCAAGCTACAGCAACATGGCCGTTGCTACTCCACTAAGTGGGCGCTCCGACTCAACCAAGCCGCAGCGACTTCCGTGCTGCTGTATGCCATCCCATTGTTCACTCTCGCACCGGCCATGAGGGAGAAGCTGGAGGCCCGGCCGCGGCAGAGATAGTGCGTCTCGATGCAGCCACTGAAGCCTCGCTGACGACCCTTCTGAGCAACCGGTGACAGTGCTCGGAGACTCGAAGCCTCCGCTGCAGAGGCTCGTGCACCAGCGGCGATCCGGGCTTACCGTGTCCTTGCTGAGGACCAAGTTCTCCGCATTGGCTGCCGCGGGGGGTTCCGCTGTCCTTTCACTGGGTGCCGGCACATGTGGGAATCGCCGGTAATGAGCAAGCGGACACCCTCACCACCATAGGCGTGTGCACGAGGGGGGGAAGAGGGGCGGCCGCCCCCCCCCCAAGTTACCTAAAAGGGGGGGGGGCGCAAAGTCGGTCCTATACATTGACTTCATAGGGTGGGGGGCGCTGCAACGAGCCATTGCCCCCCCCCCCCCCCCCCTGAAGGGGAACCCTGCGCACGCTTATGCTCACCACAATCGCACATCACCCTCGTGTGCCGCTGACAAGAGCAGTGGCCGCCTCTGAATTTTCGAGGCAGCGCTTGAAAGAGCTGCTCATAACCGTCCACCCGGATGCCGGATTGGCCAACGGTAAGGGGCCCAAGCCTCTCCGAGAAGGCGGCTTTAGTAAACGGGCGCGCGCAGCGCTACTTCGCCTCCGCACGGGCTGTGTGTGGACAGCTGCGCGCTTTTACGCCAAAGGACGCTCCCCTTCTCCGACCTGCTAACGTTGTGGTGACCCCGAGACCCTCGAGCATATCTGTACCTGCCCAGCGCCGGCGCAGGAACGCTCAAGGCTCACCACTGCCAACAGGCAAGAGGAACTTCCTGCTACAACCGCAAACGAACTGCTGTTCCCATCGCATTCCAATCTCTGAGCTCTCCACAGCCTCTTGGAGTTTCTAAAAGCGACCGGGGTCACCGGCTGCCTCTGAGCGCCCGCAACTTGGTGGTCTCCTTTCACCATCGGCCACCCCCATGACTGGACGAGGTCCTAGCCTCGTCGCTCTTCTTTTTTCGCTATCTTCTTTATTTCCCATTTCCCCTTCGCCTGACGCTGCGCCGTGCTCCCTGTTGGGCTGGATCAATAAGCGTCATTTCCTCAACTAACCACAACTACTACGTTAGTGGAGCTGTTCTTTTATGTATTCGGTATGTGGAAACACTCGTGTGACTTACATTACACCATAGGTCGGCAAAAAAAAGTGGAACTCACTCAGACTCACTCAAGAAGGATATCTTGCGCTTTGGACTCACTCGGACTCAGACTCACCAAATTTTCCTGAGCAGAACTCACTCGGACTCACAGTCACGAAAATTTTCTTCAACCGGACTCACTCAAACTCATCAAAATATTACTCACCCGGACTCACTCAGACTCATACTCACGGCCCGATCTGAGTCTGAGTGAGTCCGAGTGAGTCGTCTCATGAGTGAGTTCGCCGACCTATGCATTACACCCACTATAAAGAACCCCGAATGGCCAAGTCTAATTTCCAGCAATTACTTGAAACATCTAGTAGTATAGCCAACATCGACTGTTTTTAATTATTTTTCGGAACGCCTCAATAGAGTATCGCTCGCACGTTTAGGGGACACATAAATGCGACTAACGAACGAAAGGGTGTTAAACTTTTTTTCCCCTTTTCATCGCATATTTATCATATCCGTAATATTTTAAGTAATACAAACGATTACTGAGCATAAAAGTGATGGGTCTGCTAGCTCCGGTGCTCTACGAGATAATTGTTCGCCTTCACAATGCGTCGTAGTCCATGAAATAGGCTTTGATAGGAGTGGGATGTTCAATAGGCATTTGGTCCGGCTTGGATCCACCACAGTACGGTGCTCTAATAGCAATGGACACTGTTATACATACGTGAAGCATTTGATACCGATGCTTCGCACATCAGTTAAACAGATCATTTTAGACACACCACATGCAGTTTTGCTTTGTACCCCCATTTCACCTAGGGCCCTAATTCGATTGGTAGGTAAGCTACACGTGATTGCATTCTGGCAGAAATGCAAGTAGTCACGGTATTTCTTTACCTCCAATTCCTTCTCACCTTTCGAACCGTCATCTTCTGACTGCGCAGGACAGCCTATCGAATTTGTGCAGCATTTATTTACATGTATCTTATCCAGTGATATCTCCCCATTCTCTGCCAGGCCTGTTTGCCGCCATCCTGATACCGGCCTTTGGAACGCGGATATCTACCATCATTGGAGCCACCTGCCTTATCATTGGTCTCTCCGTATCTTTCTTTGCCAATGGAGTAACCGTCCTTATCTTCACAGCTGGATTTTTATCTGGTGAGTATGCCGTGTAATACAGTCATTATTTTTATTTCAAGGCTACATCTATTGACCGCCTAGGCTTGGTGAAATTTAGACTTGAAGGAGTGGTGGCACAAATATTCAGACACAATTTGACTGTTACATCAAACTGATGGGAACACAGAAGTGCCATTTGTATATTATCAGCCACAAATACTGCCCAAAAAGTACCTTAGTTGAGTTTTCAGGTTCGTGAAAGTGCCGACTCGGAAGTAGAAGCAAAAAACGATGAGGTCATCGAGCGGCTACCATGTACGTCACGAGTTCTGGCCGGTTTGCCGGAAGCGTGTACGAGATGAACAACGTTGGTAGCGATACCTGATGATGCACAGCCTGAAGAGAGAGACAAAAATACCATAGCAACAACTCACCCGCTTACTGAGTCAATGTAAAGCATGGGCAGTGAGATAATTATAAAATCACAGTATTTTCATAGGTTTTCTTACGAAAAGAAAACAACGAAAAAAATTTAAGGGCACTTTGTAAATTACAAAGTGTGCTCGGCGAAAGCCTGTGCCCATTGAGACGGGGTCGGTCAGAATGGAACGCGATGCAAGCGTCCCCTTCTTGCATGAGTGGGCACGCTGGGCGCAGCGACGCAACGCTGGCAAAGCGTGCGCGCTGTATAGTCCGACGCCAGGCGCGACCGACGCGACCGGTGTCCCTTGGCGCGCCCCGGCGGCTACCTGGCACCGGGCCAGGGCACGGACGGAGAGACGGAAGTGCTCTTCGAAAGCGAAATTGCCGCCGGTCGTAACATAGGAGCATATAAGTAGTCTCGCGCTGGGGCAAATGCGTTTCGTTGCCGGTATTAAGGAGTCAGTAGCCACTGATTAAGAGCAAAAGACAGAGGTGCACGAATTTATGCACCACTCCTTTAACAGGCAATTTTGTTTAGGTGGCAACTCGCAATGCGAAACGTACACAAACCTAGTTGTTTGAACAGACAAAAGCAAGTATATCTCGTTCCGTATCTCTTGCAATCCGCATGTATGCGTGGCCCACCGTCATACCCTTCGTCGTTGCGGCAGCACCATACAGGAAACAAGTGTTTATGTCAATTACGCAGCCAAATTTAAGTTTACTGCTGTAAAAACAAGGCCATGTCATAGCTATTTCACTGTGCATTTAACTACAGCCGTATATTTGAACTACAGCGACATCCTGTAGTCATATCCGAATGCCATTTAAAAACTACATACCTGCGTTTAAGGTATTTTCATATTCTAGGGGCATAAGACGAATTTCTTTCGAAGTGGGTTGTGTATGTTCGCACACGAACATACTCATTCAATCTTTGCTATGTTCATGTGTGTGTGCGTGTGTGTGTGTTTGCTTGTATGTGTATATGCGCATGCAAATTTGAAAGAAATTCAGGGGTGTTAAGTTTCACCCCCAATCCCTCGCCCCCCATCCCCCCACCCACTGACTGCATCAAATGGCATATTCTCAGCATTAAGCCTAGTATACACTCATCCACTTGACGAAAGATGCTCGTGAGGAAAAAAAAACTCACAGAGTCCCCTATGCATTCGCAAACGATTCGAAGGCGAAAGCCATGATCTTCTCGTTCCTTTTCTTCTCAGTCCATTGTATTCATGCCCACTCCCCCCACACGAAAGCTTTCAGAGCCTAAAGGGGTAATCACACGAGCGGCAAATCCTCGGGGGATAAAGGCGGAGCCTAGTGACGTCAGCTCACGCGGAGAGTTCCCCACAAATGTCCCCCCGCCCACACGGACGAGGCGAAGGGAGTGGGAGGCCAGTGTTACCAGACTGCTCTGGTGGCTTGTACCGCCCGTTTCATCAGCGGCTGACGACGAAACCACCAGCGCGCTGCCGCTCTCTGCCGGGAGCAAACACCTGCCCGAAATTCCACTTTATCCCCCACCGCAGGGGGATAGTTTTTCCTGTCAGTCAAAAGGTACCCGTCTTCCTCGAGTATGCGCGGGGAGGTCGCGCCTGCTCGCAAATCCGTGACGTATTTTTCACGTGATCCGCAATCCTCGCTGCTCCCCCGAGGATTTATCCCCCCGTGTGAATACCCCTTGAGGCGGTTTCGCACTGCCTCTGGGATGGGAGGCGTTGGAAGCTTTTGCACCTCACAGGGCTTTGAAGCACCTCCGTAAGCGCCCCAAGTCTGACCCAGCTGCGCTGTCAAATGATGACGTCATCATATGACGTAACGTTATGTGCTGTCATAGTCATGTCATGATGATGTCCTAATGACGCCACAAACTTTTGGCATCTGTGACGTCGTGATGCCGTCATCAAATGATTATTTTCTGCATCAATTTGTGGGCACTAACTCTCACTTCTCATGTCTGATTAGCCGTATAAGTCTTTCGCCTTAATAAACGCGAGGGCAGATGGCGATCCACCAGTCGGTGAAAATATTCAATGACGCAGCCAAGATTAGTGGAACCAGAAACAGTGACTTTTTGAATTTCTCCGTCGCAAAATTGGGCTCCTGTTAGGCGAAGCATCGCAACCACAACTAGGGCAAATTTTAATAAAGATTGGAGGAGTGGGAGTCGTCTTCTCAAAGAAGTCTTAACAGCTCTAACATGGGACGAAGAAAAGAAAACACGAGGACGGGCGCTGACTGAAGATTCTTACATATGTGCACCACCCGGCCCGCCTTTCGCCGCTCATCGTCTTCTAGCTCTCAATGAAGACAAACGTTACGGCATTCTTTCGTCTTTCAAATGCGCTGTAGAATTCTCGTCGGACTTTATCGAGTACGTCGAGCACGTTGTTTCTTCCTACTAATAATACAAAGTCAACTTGACCTTCCTCCGCATGGTCGGCTAACTCGATATACACGAAAATTGGCATTGCGTGACGTGACTGCATGACGAACATAAATGAGACGTCGTAACATGCAAATCATGATATGCCTGTTATGTACAGCATGATTTACTCCTTGCTGTATGCTTCGCTTTACATCGATTCCCATAGTGAGTGGGATGTGCCTGTTTTTTTGTCTCTCAGAGCTTCGATCAGTGTTCTGCAGTGACCTTTGTATTCACCCTACTAGGGTACGTATCGTTCTCGCTCTTGACGTCTTTGTAGAGTCCGGGTCTATCATCCTGCGTAGGATAGCCCATGTTTTAGCCGTGGACACCGTGCCCCTCAGTGAATGGCAAAATTGGAGCCAGTTCTTCGCTTGCAGCTGCCTGGAATACTCATTAGCTTGTTCCGTTACAGTTGCTATTTTTGCCCTTAGTTTTCTGTTCAGCCTCTGGGTTTTCCAACGTTTCGTTAAGTTGAGCCGAGCATCCCGTAGGTGAAATAGGTGTGCGTCAACTGCCAGTGTTTTCGCGGTGATATGTTTTTTTGTTGTGGCTGCGTGAGCGTCCTTGAGTGCCTTCGCCCAGCCTTCGGCTGTGTTGCGAGGTGTTGCGGACATTGGATATCTTCTGTACTCTGTCCAGTTGGTGATTTTTGCCTGCTTTGGAAAGCGTTTGAGCCGGGCGGTGCTTATTGACTAAATTTCTCCAATGTCCTTCCGTTATGTTTAGCGTGAACGTAAGCTCGGGGCAGGTGTCCCCACAGACAGTGTTCCCTAGTCTAGTGGGAGTTAGTGGGAGAGTTGCTAGTTCCAGATGAATTTTTTCTGTAATTACTACTAGGTTTCCGCCTTTGGGCGTATCTCGTCTGTGGCCGCAATTGGTGTGCGGAGCGTTCAAGTCACCCAGGAGTATCAATTTGTTTGGTCCCTCTAGGTGGCTCATCACATACTCATAAATTGCCGAAAAGTCTGGCTGACGTTCCTTGGGAGGGCTGTATATGTTGCAAATAAATATCTTCGCCTTCCCTTTCTTCGTCTTATATATTTCAATAATTTGATGCTCTGTAGTGCATTGAGGGGCGTACTGCGCGCTCACTGCTCTCACTTTGTGCACTAATGTGGCAACACGCGGGTATTGGTGATTCGTGACTGGGTAGTAATCCCTCAGCTTGGCTGCACCCTTCCCTACTTCTTGAAGGCATATAATATGAGGTTTACTGATTACCAAATCAATGTATTTCTCCAATGCCGCCGCTCTTCTTTGGAAAGAGAGGCAGTTCCAATGCCATATCTCAGCGGTGTCCGCGGTTCGAGACTGTTTAGGAGCCATTGGTGATCACACTTTCGACTACTGACGAATCTAAGATTACGCCGTTGTTAGCCTTGCTCGCTGATGATGCGCTAAGGTTGCTATTCGCTCTTTTACGCAGTGGCTCTGTCGGGCAGGCGCATCTTCTACGTGGTCTTTACGTCCCTGTAAATCAGCGTATAATTGTTGCTGGAAGTTTTGGATGCTGTTAATCTGTTGTACTAGGACTTGTAGAGTTTTCTCCGTAGACTGCGCGTCTTGCGTGTGTACTGGTGGTGTCGCATGTGTGGGTTTGGCTTGTACGGCAGTAGCTGCCAGTTGGCTTTTGAGTGCAGCGATTTCCAGCTGAAGCTCACCTAAGCTTTGTTTGATTTGCTTGTTTTCGGACACAAATTTTTGGTATTCTGGATTAGATGTTATGGGAGCCGTGGTATGAACCTCCCCCGCCCAGCTTACTTTGTTGCTGAAGGGATCCTTCTTCCTTGTTGGGGTGGCAGATCTTTTCATGGACCCTGTGGGCGTGCACTGGAGCTCGGACGGGAGGTGATTTGACGAGTCACAGCCCTTATCTTGACTTCGGTGTTGGTGTAACCTGAATGGATATCGTCATGGCGACGCAGCTTGTAGGTCTTCCTGTTGCCTTAATGGTGGTCATGCGTCGTCATCCGTGACTTTCATGTCGTACCAACGCGGCCTTGGTCAAGATTCCTTGATGAGAGCTTTAGTTAGTCCAGGTAACTTTATAGTGGTTTTCTTGTTCTGCTGCGACTGTTTCTATCGATTCTTGCAGTCCCTCGAGCCGGCAAGATGCTCTTCCCCACAGGTGGTGCAGGTGGGCTTACATTCTTGCTCCACCTCTGGCTCCTTAGCGCCCTACCGGTTGCACACTGAACAATGGTTGAGGGCACACGTCCTTCCTGTAGCCTGTTTGTATATACGCGTTGCAGAACTGCCCTGTATGCTTGAATCGGTAACAGAGCATTTCTCCCCGCATGTAGTGCACAAAGCGAGGTACTATTGGGCCATAGAAAGTTATTACCGCTGTCTTTGTTTCCCCGAGCATGCGTGCTCGGAGGATCTCAACCCCTTGCGTTCTGTTGCGCAGGTTGGCTAGGAGCGTCTCCTGACTCGTGTGCTGTGGAAGACTATGCACTACGCCTTTTTTGGTATCTTCTCCAGCCGTGACATAAGCGTACACTGCGTGTTCTTTGCCGTTGATAACGAGCGCCGTTATCCTTCTAACAATGTCTGCTACCTCTTGGTTGGTGGTAGATACGATAATGATATTTGAGCCGGGCTTCAGGCGTAAAAGGAAGTGTTCGCCCCTCACCTTCCTTTGCGCGGCTTTCCGCTTCGGAGACCTGCGGCACCATCAAATCTTTGATTGACAGCCCTTGATGAGGTCGGAGTGTTATCTTGAAGTCGTCCTTTGGCGACGAAGGTAGTCAAGCGGCTCGTGACTTTTAAATGCGAATGCATTTCATAGTCGGGCTATGTCAGGCGTCCAGCGTTGGCGTTGTCCGCGGAGGAGGAGGAGGAGGACAGGTTGAGGAGGTGACCACCCTTACTGCGCATGCGCAAACCCTTTCAAAAAAAATAAAAATAAAAAACCTCCTCTTTCCCTCTCTCTCCTCTAGGCATCCCTCCCCGCGGTAACCACACCCTCACTGCGCATGCGCCTCCCCTCCTCTCTCCCCTGCTACGCTCCCCCCTCTCTCCTCTAGGCATCCCTGCCCGCGCCGTCCACACTCCCACTGCGCATGCGCGTCCCACCTCTCTTCTCCTCTCCTACGCTCCCCCCCCTCTCTTCTCTAGGCATCTCTGCCCGCAGCGTCCACACTCCCACTGCGCATGCGCGCCCCCCCTCTCTCTCTCTCCTCTCCTGCGCTCCCCCCCCCTCTCCCTCTCTCGCCTCGCGACGCCGACACAGGCAGCGTCTGCTAGCGAGCTGCACAACCGTTCACTGGCCACCCCGTATATATGGCAATGAATCTTGACCTCCAAGGTGGTGCCGGTGGGAGATTTCTCCTGTGCGTTGTTGAACAATAAAAATTCGCAGCGTGCGGGTGAACTAAAAGCGGACTGCGGCGGAGCTCGGCGGAGCTATACATGAAAAAAAAAATTTAAAAAATAAATAAAAACAATTAAAAAAACAAGAAAAAGCAAAAAAAAAAAAGGGCGCTGCGCCTTGCTCCCGACCGGGCTGCAGAAATCAGGCGCCTTTTCCTTCTTCGAACCACAACCACCATATATAAATGGAGTGAAGCGCGCGCGAAATGCATTCGCATTTCCTCACGATTCCCTTCGGGGAGGTGGGCGCATTTTTTTCATCATAGGCGGAGGCTTAGTGGGTCCTGGGTGCTGGCTCGACGACTCGTAGCCGCTCGCTGCTGCCATGGCTTTTCTTCCAGCTCTTGCGAGAGGCTTCTTCTGGCGAATAGTTAATACCGTTTGCCGGTCTCCTTTATTCTCCTCCCGCTCGACGCGTGAGGTGGGCATATCGGTGTCGTGAAGGCTGATGTCGCCCCCTTCGTTGGTCTCATGGCACTCCATTTGTTCCCGGTCGAAATCCGATAGCGTAGCGCATGCATTTAGTGGTTCGTGCGAGCTTGTAGCTTCAGAGCAGTTGTGTTTAGGCGTGCTCGTCGTAGCATTCGGCCCCGTCGACATCGCAGCTCCGGCAGCAGCGAGCGTCGCCATCTGTCGCTTAAACGCGCCCGGCGTCTCCCGCACAGCAGTCAACGCCGCTGCCGTAGGCGGTGGTAGCGCTCCGTACTCGTTAGGCGGGCACATCCTCGCCCGTGTTTACGAGAAGGCGCAGGGCTTGACGGGAACAGTTGTGTCCGCAGAGGCCTTAGATATTCCCGAATCACGTATCACACACGAAATTCAGCGCATCATAGGAAGAACTGGTGAAAAGATGGAAAATCGCAGAGCGTCATTGCGCGCTACTTGTCGGCTACCAATTGCGCGCTACTTGTCGACTACTTGCGCGCTACTTGTGCGCACTGCTTGTCCTGTTCTCTTTGTCGTTATTCCTTCGTACATTTTGCTCAGCGCCGCTACATTAGAATGCCATAACAACTAGCCCAAATCGAAGCCTTGTTGCACTGTACTTTCGCGTTCTATAAATAGGCACAATAACCTAACCCGCAATGTTACCTCAATAATATTTAAATAATTGGAAAAGGAAAACGCTGTGCGAGCATTCCATTCCATCTTGCCACCACATTTCCAAGAGAGCGAGAGTCCTTGCCATTTCATTAGTGCTGTTACAGCACGTACACAAACGCTTACTTTGTGAAAATATCTAGCCGTACATATTTCTGCATGATAATTTCTAATGATAGCATTGGAAGAAATATTTTCAATGTTCTGGAGCATGTTAAAATGAGGTGTCGTTATTTATTTTAAAAGAGCAATAAAAAGTATTGTTACTTAATTTGACAGACAGACACAGAACTTTATTAAGAGCCTGAGGAACACTACCGCTCAAGGCGGTAGACCAGCGGGCCGCTCCCACGTCGGAACGGGTAGGCCGAGCCTCATCGCCGTTTACGGGCCCTCTGGACGGCCCTGAGTTGATTCAAAAGCTCTCAGCTCCTTAGCGCAGAGCTCCATTCCTCTTCGATCGTGCGTTGAGAACTCTGTAATGAGCGGCACTGCCAGAGCATGTGGTCTAATGCAGATGCGGCGCCACAATCTGGGCACGTTGGATGAACGCCTTCAATGAACGGGCTGTGGGAATAAAGACTGGGATATGACCGGGTTTGAAGCATGTGGAGGGTAGATGCTTGTGCTTTTGAGAGTTTCTTGAAGAAGGCGGAACATCCTTCTGCCCAGCTGGTAATGTTTCGTCACCTCGTTGAATGTTAGGGGAACGTCTCTAAGGACCACTAGGTTGGAGTCTGAATGTCCTCTAGGCTGCCCAACACTGTGAGTCAGATCTCGCGCTCGGGCGTGGGCGATCTCGTTTAGGTTTGCCATGGAGGCGAGATGTGATCCGAGGTGAGCCGGAAACCAAATGATGGTGTAAGGAGAAATGTGGCGTTTTTTTTTTTTTTTCAAAAAGAGCCAAATGCAGAAACCGAAACTGGGCTAAATTTCACGGGAGCGTGAAGCGCGCCTAAGTATCTTTGACGTCTAAAATAGTTTGAATTAAAATGGTCCCATTCCTAATTGTAACGCTAACTCAAAAAGGCATTTCTAATAAAAAGTGAGCCAAATGCTGCAACTGTTTCAGTCAAACTGCGCTACACTCATTAAACCAGTACTGCGTCAACAATCGTGATCAAATCAACCAACATGGTCTCATTCAATCTGTTTCAATTGTGTCCTTGTTGCTTTGCTTTCGTGTTTTTCGTTCCACAATTAGTTTTTCTAGGGCGAGTTGGCACTTACTGAAGGACGTGATGTTCTAGGACAAAACTCGAATGTAAAGAGTAAGCGGCCGACTTTCCTACTTCGTTTTGCCTCTTAGTGTTTCTTTTCGAGTTTAGCGCAGTATCATGACCTCCTTTCGCTCCAATACGGTATATTTGAAATAAAAAGACATGTGAAATGAAGATATTGGGCACCGATCTATTCCGTAAAGAAGAAGTGATCCGAAACAGCACGGCATAAAACGATCTAAGAAGAAGAGTCGGAGCACTTTTCAAGGCCTTCAATAGATGCCAAGAACAAGAAAACACTGCTGACAGTCCAGAGTAGTGCGCCTTTTGCCAGGAAGGACCACTCGCTCTTCAAGTCTAGTAATCGCCATTACGACCATGCGACGAAGCACGGCACCAACGGAAGCTCAAGGATGATGTTAATTTTATCGCAAAATATTGCTATACCGTACATTCAAATCATTTCAGACTTACTTTACGAGCTAATTCAAGCCCCAATGAAATGTTTCATTGTGTATGAGCCAAATACAAACTTCTGCATACCGACGATATTGGGCTATGCAGATTTTAGCCACAGTATAGATTTGAGGTATAGAGGGGGGAGGCTCTTTTAGAGAAAAAAAAACGCCACAAATATCCCTATGACCTAAGATCCTAGTTACTTCAGCTCATACTGATCCGGACACAATGTCTCGGACCGCCGCTCGTGAGTCTGTGTAGATGTGTCGCCGGGAATCGTCAAGGAAATTTTTAAAAAATTACACGTATTTGATATTCGATTCGATATTGTTCGAAGACAGTTTTTGCCTTATTGGTATTCGGTTCGGACTCGAAAATATCGAAATTCCCACAAGCATCTAGTTATAAGGATATAACCTATTAAGGAGTGAACACTTTGTGTATCGATCGTTCCTTTTTTTTTTCATTTCCTGACATATAGGCACTTTCATTCTGGTGCTTAAAGGCTTCGATCTCTACAGAACCAGCATAGTTCAACAATTGCCATCATTAATAGTGCGTTTGGATTTTATTGTGGCTGACATATGCATAGAACGGCAAAAATTGTTGAGCTCACTCAGACTCATTTAGGAAATATATTGTGCGCTGAGAGCTAACTCGGACTCAGACTCACCGAAATATTTCCGAGCCGGAATCACTCGGTCTCAGAATCACGAAAATATTCTTCAACCCGACTCACTCGGAATCAAGCTCACCAAGATATTACTCACCCGGACTCACTCAGACTCACACTCACGGCTCGATCTGAGTCTGAGTGAATCCGAGTGAGTCGAATCATGATTTCGTTAGCCTAGAATTAGCTCGTTCGACCATGGTGTCGATGCTCTTTAACACCAATATCTTGCGAAATCGGTGTTCTTGGTGCCTTTTGATATTACCTTGGAATACGAGTTATTACTGGTTACAAACGAGTAATGACATTTTTTCTTGAAAGAGATGACAACATAAGATATATTTATCAAGAAACTTCTCTGCAAGAGTAGGTGGGGGGGGAGGTCAAAGGACCCCCCTACGTATTTCACGCTTCTGATTAATAAATATTGAAATGGTGTATGAACGACACTGCTTTCGAATACAGGTGAGTAGACGTGAGTATAAACGTGAATCCAGGCAAGGCTTACAGTAATGCAGAACATTAGTAGATAGGACCATAGGTCGGCCAAAAAAAAAGTGGAACTCACTCAGTCTCACTCAAGAAATATATCTTACGCTTTGGACTCACTCGGGCTCAGACTCAGACTCACTCATGCTCACGCACTGAAAATATTCTTCAACCGGACTCACTCGGACTCAAACTCACCAAAACATTACTTACCCGGACACACTCAGACTCACTGCTAGATCTGAGTCTGTGTGAGTCCGAGTGAGCCGACTCATGAGTGAGTTCGCCGACCTATGGACGTATCTGACAACACACCTATACACACACAAAAAAAAGAAGTTTTCCATCAATGATCCTCATCGAGCGTGAATGAAAGCCCTAGGAGCAAGATTGCTCGTTGTTCATATCCACAAAAAAAGGGTCTGCTTGAGAGGGGCTTATTACAAACACATCATATATGTTTCCTCCTATGCGGCGCACATTTCTTTATAAGAAACACCCATACTTAAATAGCCCCTAAAGCCACGCCGCGTTCAAAGACGAGGGAGTGTTTTCTTTCTCGCCTTCACTACCCTTCCTACAGGCGATACGTCCTCCTCGCCACTTATTTCTTGAAAAGCATGAGTACAATGTCAGGGCGCTAAGCGTTGAGCCTATCAGGATTTCGCGCTTGCCGGCTACACACTGTTATATCCGCTCGCGCAGTCGGAAACGCACGAAATTAAGTGAAATCTGTTGATCGCGGTGATAGTCATACTGGAAAAGGAAGAACCTACGGGTGGCTGCATGGCAAAGCAGTGTAGGAGGCAATTCACAAAGGATA